>OZ024906.1:48792106-48955505 GCA_964017125.1 Flabesymbios commensalis
ACATGTCTTCGCCTTACGTGTATGCTTCAGAATAATGTATTTTCATTGAGAAGGAATCAAAGCTGAACATTCAATCAAAATGTGCTCGTTTCAATGAAATCAAGTTATTTACACGATCAACCCTGGTACTTCGTACACTTTTTATATAAATAGCTGGATATACAAATATCAGGCATTTTGTTTTATAATGCGCTTAACCCTTTAACCGCCAATTATTCAATTTGAATTTTCACCCACTTGAAGTTGTGTCTCGCTGACGCGATCCACAACTTCAAGTGAGTGTAAATTATTCAGATTTGACAAAATGGAGGTCAACTCTTTTCAAATGTTGCTGGTTGATGTCACATGTTATCTTTAAAACATTTTAAATGTGGTAATTAATGTGCTAATAAAAAATAAAAACCCGAATATATGCGGCACCGGCGGTTAAAGGGTTAGTCAACTTCTGGTGATTTAAGTATTTATGATTTCCCCATCGCTATAGTTATATGATTTTTGATTATATGTTGTTTGCATTGTAACTGTGATATTGTACCACGATTTTTTTTTACAAAAATATACATGTAATTGTTATAAACAACCTATAATTTACACCCGCCTGCTAGTACCCTTATTGGTTGTCACTAACATTTGAATTTCTAATCACGAACAGATTTAAAAGTGATAAAGTTTTTGAGCCTCTCCTGTATTAATTATTAATTCAAGCTTCAACAAATGGTGTCTCATAAAATTTGTTTTGGACACCACATAGCGAAATTATTTAAACCGGCTTTAAATTGTGGGTCATGGCGACGCACATCTTGTCAATATTGAACTTCAAAGCTCACAATGACTAATATTAGTGTTATTATTATGTTAATTGTTAGTAGAAATTAAACTTATGACAACTTCATATCAAGTGTATCTGCCACTTTGCGTGATCTTTGTTATTGTTATGTACCGTACCCATTCCATCTCATTCCATTGTGCGGGCTGTAACTGGTATGCCTAATCCTAAGTGCAAAACTACTTGTGAATTAATATTGTGATGATAATGTAACGATCTATAGGAGATACATGAGATGGCGGTAATGGAAGATGTTGTGCATGTTAACAATTTAGTTTTATTGCTGTTTTTTCATATGGGCCTATAGTATAAGTTGAGAATCAAGTCAGTAATTATTAACCCTTTGAGTGCTGGCGACGCTTCTAAGCGCATTCAAACCAAATAATACGGACAGAAATTTAACACCATGTGTAGGTGCAGATCTCAAATAAAGCACAACAATTGTCAATATTAAAAGGTGTAATTTTCAACGTAAGCGTATTTCTCATTCATTTGTAGCTGGCCATTGCGTCAGCAATGCCAGCTTCAAATGAATGAGAAATGTCACGGAGTGGTGCAAAATGTCACGGAGTGGTGCAAAATGTCACGGAGTGGTGCAAAATGTCACCGAATGGTACAAAATGTCACTGAATGGTGAAAAATGTCACGGAGTGGTGCAAAATGTCACGGTTACAGTGATGCAGCAGGAAAAGAGTTAATCAAGTGACCTTGGTGATGCAAATTGGAGAGTCGAAATTTACCCCCACTTCAAGACCTCTTCAATTATTAATACATGTCATATTTAATAATTGGTTTGCATGACAAAGCAGCTGACGTGAAACAATCGACACAAAACACATGTTTATTTGGTTGTATTGTAGTATTTATTGTAGCACCGGCTTCAACTTTCTAGTCCCTTGCGCGTGATATTATTATGGAATGTGTTCCCTAATGTGAAGCATGCGGTGCCGGTATTTGATGGACTAGTTCAAATGTATGATTATACATAATTCTGCCTTGTACAGCTGTACAAATTTGTACATTGTTATCTTCTCATTTATATTGATTTTCAGAAACATTACAAAATCGTTGATACCTTGTTTTGAAATTCGTCTAACGATTTTATTTTGCACATTGAGTGCTATCTATACTATTTTAATCATATCATGTGTTTGTATGACGCCTATTTTTCAATATGGAAACGCATTAATTCCGAGATATTGTAACAATTTTGCTAAAATTTAATTAATTGCTTCAAAGAGATTTTTGACCTAAGGACGTCTCAGGTGCCGACCTAACATTGGAATTAGCTTGTGTAATATAGCCTTATTATACAAACTGTATGAGCTCTGAAACTTTATACATGATGATTGTAGTTCTGCCGTGCAAAGTCAAAATGCAGTAACTGCTTACTTTTTAAGTCAGTAGTTACTGGTTTACAGAGCAGAGTATTGTTATTGTTAGACTCATCGTGCAGCCATTATCAGAATATGTACATAAACTGCTAGTACACATGCAAACGGTAGCCATTTTGTCAGCAATAAAATGCAATGTTTTTTTCACTTTATTGTTTATTAACTCATTAAGCATCTCCATTTTAGAATGTATGCTTATTGTTTTTCAAATATTGTCCGCCGCCGCCGTGCGTCAAAGTTTTTTTTAGAGTTGTCCTACGATATAACATACACTGTTTAATTGGTGAAGCTTGAATTAGTTCACTTTAAATAAGTTTTGGTGAATTTCGAATGACTGAGAGTATCTGAAGCTGAACCTTAAAAAATAATGTAGCACCTGTCTTGCTTCATAGACTTGTGAGGCCTCTATCGCATCAGTTGCACACCAGTCTTTTGTAACCTCTGGAATCTTTATTATGATTTTTAGCTCCCGCCGTCATCGACAGAGGAAGCTTGGAATCAGGCTCCGTCCGTCCGGTATATCTTCTTTCGCCGATAACTTTTGAAGATAATAGCATAGGATGACAATATTTGGTATGTGGGTCACTTTCAGGTGGATAATGGACAGGTTTAAACATTTTTTAACTCAATTCAATACGCAAGGTCACAGAAGAGCTTGGATGTCGTTACAAGCTGGTTACGACGTTGGGTTATCTGTCAAGTTTTCGTTTCCGGAGCATATTATCTCAGGATCTACTTGTCCGATTGTCTTCAAATTTTACACACAACACATATAGGGGGTCTAGTTGTGCCTTTGGGTAACTGAACTTTGACCTACTTTTGATTCAGTATTATGACCTCTTCAGATATTTTTTTAGGCCTGATTTACAACATTAGTATACAATTAAAATAGTTTGTGGAACACCATGAAAACCGCTCAAGATAGCTAGACCATCACTATCACTATAAAACAAAACGTGAGGTTTCAGGGGAGGATAAACCTTAACAATTTTCAACTTGACGAAATACAAAATGGCAGACTATCTGCCATTATTTACTCCAGCGTGTCCAAAATCTAGCGGCCAGGCTTGTGACGTTAACCAGCAGAAGGACACACATAACACCCATACCTAAATAACTTTACTGGCATCTCTCAGAGACAGATATTAAGGCACTGTTATCCCTCTAGGGCATTGCGATCAAAATATTTTAATAATTTAGAGGTGCATCGTGCTCGTGGTGCCTATGGCAGAGCTTTCACCATTTGTGGACCTCGATTTTGGAACAAATTGCCTTGTCCCTCGAAGAATGCCACAAGCTGGGGACTTAAAAACACACTAAAACTCTCTTTTTTTTCAAAACTTTTATAACTATTTTTATAGAGTGAATTTTCTGTTACTTATTTAACGATTATCGTTTCTAAGAAAAAATATTTTAACTAATTTTTAATCAAATACCATTCTTTAACTTAACATTGAGTACATATGTGGATTTTAGTGCTACATAAGAACAACTGTTTTTTTTTAGCTTTATTTAGCTTTTGGCCAATACATATATATAAAAAAACAGATACAAAAGATATACACATTATGTCATTATAATAGTATATACAACATTGGTCGTGTTACGCTAGAACAGGCTTATAGAAGCCTCTGCAAGCTAGGCAGCAACTATATTCATATTCATCTATGTACAAAAAGTATAAGCATAAAATTATAAAAAATAATATACATAATATCTGTTTCCCGCGCCAAAACCAGAGATAAAATAACGACATATTGTAAATAGTAACACAAAACACACTCTGGAAATCGTAGAAACCCATAAAATAAATACATATATTATTATTATATTAATATGCTCGGTATTTAGGAAACCGTGCTAGATGGCTAGACCATTACTATAAAAGAAAATGAGGTTTCAGCGGAGGATGTACCCCGAATTTGTTTAACTTGATCGATTTCAAAATGGCCGACAATAGGCCATTATTTATTCCTGATATCCAGTAAACCGTGCTAGATAGCGGTTTTAGGGGAGGATGCATTGGATCAAATAATATAATATGACAAATTGGGGTCATACATGTACTATTAATACAATTAGTGCTTACTACCTGGTATGATAACCTATTGCAAACAGGGATGACAAAGATGGATGTGCCTGTCTGGCCCTTCACCTCTTATATATATTATGTGTATCTGTTACAGCAGTACTTGAGATCACCGCTATGCTGTTATTTAAATCCCCATTAAAGTGCCATAATAATTACATCACTGAACAACGAATTTTTTTAGGTAGGCCTAGCTCGTTTGCATTTTTCTCCAAAAATTGTGAAAACTGATCAACAAGTTGCAACAGGGAGACTTTGACTTTTAACACTTTTAGGACTCATCTACATCTCATATATTATCTAGGCCTATATCTGTTACAAAAGTAAACCTACTTGAGACCACTGCTCTGCTCGTATTTAAATCCCCATTAGACCACCATACTAATTGCATTACTGAACAACGAAAGTACTTAGATAGGCCTATCTCATTTGCATTTTTTCCCAAAAATTGTGAAAACAGACAAACAAGCAGGAACAGGGGAACTTTACTTTGTAAAATTTAGGTAAATTTTGACTTTTTCAATAAATGCAACAGACATTTGCATGTTTTATGGCCAAAAATTTGCCATATTTTAAAGAAGCCAATATGGGCGAGTGGCTGCCACTATAAATAGATTTGTATATAATGCTTTTATTTTAAGAAAATCATATTGCTAGATGTTTTTAATTGACTGTAAAATATATACTTCTAATGTAAACATGATCAATTTTAAACATCAGCACTGTATATTAATGTAAGCCAACTGTAATTATGTAGCCTACTGATTTTAATACATAGGGGCCTATCGGTAGGCCTATACCCTGAATCACGCATATAATATGGTAACAGGCCTACATTTAATTGCAGTATTTTTTCAGTCCTGCTCAGTTCGGATTAGCAGCTGTGGCAAAGCCAATATGTCATAACTAACGCTACGCAATCGATAAGTAAGCAGTTACAACATTTTGCCTTTGCACGGCAATGTAGGCCTAGTCAGGCTGAGGATATTGTAGGACCTGTCAAACAAATGGCGACATGCTGGCCGTGTCTGACAGTCTGTTTGAGTGCCTCGGATCTGCTCAAAACCGATCACCAACCTCTTTCCCTTCATCTACTGATATGCGAGAGGCCGGCCTGCTATACTTCGTTCATGTGCCTCCAGCATATACCATATATCTATAGCACCTACGGTCAATATCAACCTATTTGTCATAGTTATTTTTTCATATCTGTGTTTTATAACCGCATTTAGCGCGTTATATATATATATATAAGTAAGAAAAACTTATGAAAACATTACGAGAAATGCCGACCAGTCAGTCGAAAAGCTCGTTGGCTCATTATACATGTTAAAGAGAGAGACATACGGGGATTTTGTTTCGTAAGCTCCTGGCATCAATTTGGAGAAACGACGAGCGAGAATGCGTTGATAAAACAGGGTTCTCATTATCTCAGAGATTATATCGGGGATTTACCTGAGCGACATCTATGTGTGGAGAATGAGTATCTACGTATGATCCTCAGATTTACAAATATTGCGATTCATGGCAGGGTGTGACTACTGTACACGGATATCACGAAAACACGATACGTTAACCCATTGCTGGTTCAATGTTGGTCCAGCGTCTGCGACGCTGGCCCAACATTGAACCAGCAATGTGTGAACGTCTCGTGTTTGCATGCTGTACGGTTATTATCTTAGATAATTGATTGAGATAGTGAACCACGCCTCAGTAATACACGTTAATCTGTTGACTGTGAAGTCAGTGATGTCATGCACATAGATCAATCAGAGGAGAACAGACGCCACTATAAGATGATGTATGGTCATTAACAAAAACGTTACCCCCGCAGAACAATTGAATAAACAACAGTGTAGATTATAAAACGTCAGATGTGACAATTTGTTATAATTATCTCCCTCCTTGACGTGAGCAGACTGATCCCCTGTTTGCTTTAGTTGACTACACTATTTACTGAACTAAAAAACAAGAATCTGGACGCGCTGTACAAGTATTGTACTTTATTTTACAAAACTTCACTGGTAGTATGTAATACTTGTGATAACTTATGTATTTCTCAATATCAACTTTGGTTATATTTTAGAGCAGCATTGACCGAAATGCGCACAAAATGCATACATGATCATGAAATTCTGGTTTCCAGAAGGTTGATATATGAGACATATGATCGTCCAGCCCTCAGAGGGTTATTGCATGATACATGTGGTACTTGCGTCTCATAGAGGGTCAATAAATATAGCATGTGGTGCTCTAGGCCCCAGATGGTTAATAAGAAAACAAAATATACTCTAGCCATCAGAAGGTTGATATATCAAACATATGATGGGCGTCAGATTGACGTCTAAAATCGATCCTCGCACTGAAAGGGTCACAATGTAAGCCACCCCCGTAACTTTTTGTGATTTAGTGTTGTTGTCCCAGATCAATTTTAAAGCATATTATATACTTTTTCAAGTAAAAGTATGTAATGCCTGTATTTGTTGTGTCATTTATTCAGATTACTTTGAAAATCGGAGAAAAAGAGAAACGATAAAATACACGTTTTTTACCAGAAAACCTCACATACACACCTCGATCCATCCAACCATCCTCAAATTGTATACATGATTGGCTTGTCCTGATTGTAATAGGGAGGTCAGACTATTTTTTACAGTTGGAAAAAATTGAATTTCGGAGAAATTTAGAAAAGAATAGCATTTTTACGGATTGATCACCAACCTCTTTCCCTTCATCTACATATAATCTGATTATGAGAGAGGCCGGCCTGCTATACTTCGTCCATGTGCCGCCAACATATAGCATCTATCTACAGCATCTACGGTCGACATAAACCTATTTGTCATAGTTTTTTTTTCATCTCTGTGTTTTATAACCGCATTTAGCGCGTTATATATAAGTAAGCAAAACTTACGAAAACATTACAAGAAATGCTGACCAGTCGAAAAGCTCGTTGGCTGATTATAGATGTTAAAGAAAGAGACAAACGCGTGATTTAGTTTCGTAAGCTCCAGGCAACGATTTGGAGAAACAACGAGCGAGAATGCGTTGATAAAAAAGGGTTATCATTATCTACGTATGATCCTCACATTCACGAGTATTTTGCGATCCATGGCAGGTTGTGACTACCTACACGGATAGCACGCACGCCCAGAAAACACGAGACGTTTATTTATTGTTGGTTCAATGTTGGTCCAGCGTCTGCGACGCTGGCCCAACATTGAACCAGCAATGGATGAACATCTCGTGTTTGCTGGCTGTACGGTTATTATCTTAGATAATTGATTGAGATAGTGAACCACACCTCAGTAATACACGTTAATCTGTTGACTGTGAAGTCAGTGATGTCAGTCACATAGATCAATCAGAAGAGAACAGACGCCACTATAAGATGATGTATGGCCATTAACAAAAAAGTTACCCCCGCAGAACAATTGAATAAACAACAGTGTAGATTATAAAACGTCAGATGTGACAATTTGTTATAATTATCTCCCTCTTTGACGTGAGCAGACTGATCCCCTGTTTGCTTTAGTTGACTACACTATTTACTGAACTAAAAAAACGAGAATCTGGACGCGCTGTACAAGTATTGTACTTTATTTTACAAAACTTCACTTGTAGTATGTGATACTTGTGGTAACTTATGTATTTCTCAATATCAACTTCGGCTATATTTTAGAGCAACATTTACTGAAATGCACAAGTTTTAAAAAAATACCATAGGCTGAACATTACCACCAGGTTTGTTGTCTAATGCAGATAATAAAAACTGGTCTATATTAATAGAAAAAAATACAAATGCGTTGAAAATTTTTTAGAAATAGCGTGGCGATTCAAGGTCTGACTTCGTAGTGATTTAAGTATCCACCTACTTTTTATTGATGCAAATGTATTGTCTCAGCGAAAATACACAATAATACATTGTATTAGTTTAACAGCTTTTTCACCTAACAATTTTTTTTACCGTGGAATGTATTTAGCTGTATAGCGTCCAGGCTCGGTATGTTTTATAACTTCCTTTGCCTACTGAGTCTGGGGGTACTGGGATGATTGCTAGTAGTAGTACTTTTTGCCCCCAACCCGGGGAGGGTCATTAGGGATCTGTTTCGCCAGTTGCATGCTGTATGGCATGGTACGGAAGCACTAGTCTACAGCAATCATCCAAGGGAAGCTGCAGCCTCCTCGTATCTGGCCATAATCTTTGGGCAGATTGCCAGTGGGCATCCGGGTTCCTCCGCTCAACTGCTGTGCTAATGCAGCTCTCGCATCAGTGCTGGCGCTGGTGTAGGCTGTGGCCGTAGCCTTAAATAACCGGCAATAGCGTGTTTGACATTAGGTCTCTCACGTGGGATGAATTGAGTTACCCAGAGGGAGATATCCTTCCAATTGTTACTCTGGGGACTATCCGACCCGAAGATAGCGGAGGTGCGCGAAATGCCACGGAGCTTCAGCATTAAATTGCACAGCGAAACCCAAGTCTCCGGCCGTCTAGGCATGTCTGGGGGTAGATCCCCTAGACATGCCCAGAACCCCTTATCGGGCGAGCGAAGAAAAACGCTCTCAATAACCCACCATGCCCTATCACCCCCACCCACTCATCATCATCTGTACATCATTTCCTCTCATCAATTGACTACAAGGCTGGCTACTCCTGAGGTCGTAGACCGACCTTGCTGTAACAGTGTTGAATCCGCCTATCGGAGTGGGGATTTTCTAAAATATTTTTTCTGTTTGACCCAAGTTTGACCTCTGGCATGAGTGTTGTTTTAATGTGGGGCCACTGTCTACGACACCGGCCCCACATCAAACAACACATGTCTGCTGGCCGAGTAGCTCACCGGAAACGTCTCAGACACAGACCACCACATCCCATCAGACACCTGCGTGAGGGTTGAATTTATGGTGAGCCAACGTCGCAGACAGCGGGCCAACATTAAAAAGACATTTTTTGAAAAACTAATGAATATTCAATATCTAAATCTTTCTCCCTACCCCAATAGGTGGATGGTATGGCTAATTCAGCAAGACTTGGCCTGACGGCCTCGCTGTGTCAAGACTTGCTGCCAGGAAGATGGTGTAGGCCTACATCCTCTGTACGGGGTAGGGCCTACATCGTAGGCAAGTATTAAATGACTGTTGGCCAGCACCTGCGATGGTGGTGAAAGGAACACACGTCAAAAATACATTTGAACTTGTCTCTTTGGTTATTTCCTCAATTATATCTTGGACATAGGATTCTGGCCCATGAGGAAGACCAATACACTGATTTTTTGTCTATAGCACTCAAACAGACTAAAGCCGGGCCTCAGAGATCGGAAACTCTTTGTCTAGTTTTATTGTATGTTTATATTACTTAGGATGATTATATAAACTCAAAAGTGACTTTATAAGATAGTATTACAAGAAAGGAGACAGATAGATGTATCTGTGGGATTCTGACGTCTAAGTCGATCCACGCACTGAAAGAATTACAAAATTATAATGGCCGTAGACCCATAACATAGCCTGTATTCAAATGAAGCGGTAAGAGCTAACTAAGGCATTTATGGTGAAAACAATTGGTTTGAAAAAACTTTTGGTCTCCATGGTTTATACAAGAATATTTCAGCGTTGTAAGGGTTAAAGGGCTGAATTCTGCCCTGTTAACAGGTTAAGTATGGCCAAGGAATCCCTGGTATGACCAAGTATAGGAGAAGTTCTCAGGTCTGTGACGCTGGCCCAAAATTGGAGGAGTACTAGCTCCGCAACATCTTGTCTTTGAAGGACTGTACATGAACTAGTTCAGATTTCCACAATTACCCCGTATGGAAACCGAGTGAATGCATGACTTCAGCCTGGAGGTATCGCAGTGACTGGCCAACATGTGTAGTGTTTTTTTAGCATGCCAGTAGCGTCGAGTATAGGCGTCGAATATAGGCCTACACGTGTAGAACAGTAGCTATTTTATATCCGTTTTTAGAGCTGAAAACATATAGATATCACGACAACGATGTTTAAATTTATTTTAAGTACCCGGCTGTTACGATACATATTTTAAATACCTTGAGCTTGTTTAAGTATATAATCATCATGATAATGGCAAGTTTGATTTTAAGTTTACATATCATGCTGATTTCTCTTAGTCAATAAATACCTCCAAAATCTCCAGTCTCCTTCTCAGGGCCAGACTAGCACAGCTAGTTGGCCCTGTTACAGAGCTTTGAGAATCTTTTCTGTAATTGCTGCGTTCTGATAGGGCCTCAAAAACTTGTGTCTGGTGACCTGCACCTGACTCTGAAAACGGGGTCAGTTCGTTATTCCGACAGGTCTATATTCCGACAGGTCTATATTCCGACAGGTCTATATTCCGACAGGTCGATATTCCGACAGGTCGTTATTCCGACAGGTCTATATTCCGACAGGTCTATATTCTGACAGGTCGTTATTCCGACAGGTCTATATTCCGACAGGTCGATATTCCGACAGGTCTATATTCCAACCAGTCGATATTCCGACAGGTCGTTATTCCGACAGTTCCTTGATGTAAATTGTAATGGGAATTAGTCTGTGAGATGAACCACTTTTAATTACGTGTCTGGGCCTAGAAGGTTTGAAGAGTGTTTCTAACATAGAATTTCATGCTGACCCTGAAATACCATTTCCTAAATGCCTCACACACTGCATTTTGTTCAGAATATAGCATTTTGCGTGGGTTTTTCATACATAAATGGTAAATTGCTATTTTGACACTGTTTAATTGTATACATAAGACCATGTGATGCCAAATTAAACTGTCTGATACATGTGATCCAATAATAAGACAACAAATTCAGCGCTGAGACCGACTTTATACGTCAGAATCTGACGTCAGTCTCAGCACTGAAAAATTTAAAAATATTAATAATGGCGTTAGACCCATAGCATAAGTATTCAAATTAGTCATGGGACATATTTACCCCCGAATTGTTCAAATAGTCCCAAAAGCACCAAATTTGGGCCACGTATGGCCAAGGCCACAATACTTTTGATTTATCGCGGGAGCCAAGCTGAACTCTCGCCGTGGGCGGTTTTTTATACAAATCCAATATGGCCGCCATTCAAATTATGGTCATTTCATAACTTGTAAACTAACAGACGTAGATACGCATGTAATACCACTTTTCTATGGTTTTCAAATATGTAGAATTGATTTAAGATGTTTTGAAGTTGATTTGGGAATTATTTAAAACACAAAAATATATGTAAAAGTTATTTCGTCAATATATATACGGCATGATACCGGTTTAAGCGACGCAGATCAGCAACACAATCGTCTGTATCAGGCATTGATAACGACCTATCCATAATATTTGCTACCAGAGCCAGTCTTTGGAGCTCCTGTGTATCAGCCATATTAAATAAATTCAAAATGGCTGCTGTTCATAACAAGCCCACGTCATAATTTGCCAACTTATAGCAGTAGAGACACACTAAATAGCATTTTTCCACGGTTTTTATAAACGATTTTAAATATATATTAGTTCCTTAAAGGCAGTGATTATTCTAAAAATCGTACTATCTAAGCAAAAGGGTTGAGTTAGACGTCGAAATTAAGAGCTTACTATTTCATTTGTTTGTAAGAGCCCGTTTCCAGCCAGGACGAAAAATTTTTTTTAAAGGTTTTTTTGACCGTTCACATGTCAACTTTGACATTTTTATTTCTTTTTTTTTTGTGTACGTTTTTTTAGGCGGCGCGAATCGAATATACGCTCGGTTGCTATTACTATACCACGAATTTGAAAAGTTTGGGTCACTGCATTATGTGTACAGCAAGAGAAGATTTCGGCCGCAGCGGGACTCGAACCAGGCACTACCCAACTCTCCGAGTCCACCACGCGACCAATGATTTATCCTGGCGCCACGAACATGAACAAGATAATAAGTAATAGTATTTATAATAAGAATATTATGGTATAATATTACAGTTGTGACTCAAGGCACAACATAATTATATTTTCATATTAGACTACTGTCTTGGATTTTACGCAACACAGCTATACAATTTTTACTTTGAAAATAGTTTCAGTACTGATGTTGATGAGATTGCTAATTTGTACCAGCATTTTGGACGGCGTTAGAGCACTATGGAGGTCGCTCAATAATATTTTGCTCAATTTAATAGTTGGTGATGTATTTTCTGAGCAGTCAGGGAAAAATCAGGGGAATGTGTGGGAACAATAATTAATTGTATTAATTTATTAGGCTGGAATATACAAAAATATATATATACAATAATGGTATACATCTGCAATTTTGTAAAAACAATTTTTGATATCAAATACATTGACATAAATTTAGTTATGCCATTGGTTGGCATATTAAGCTGGATCTGAACGCGTCTATACATCACAGCTGTACAAAGAAGTGTGGGTATATATACACTACTCTCAAAAACACCCCCAAATGGCACCCAGAAACTCAGGGTAGACAAGATTAACCCTTTCAGTGAGGGCAAATGCGTTCAGATCTCAAATAAAGCACCGATTGTAAATTATGAGTCCTAACTGGTCCACTTTTAAACGCCTATTCGAAGTTAGCATTTGCATCACCAATGCAAGCTTCAAATGAATAATAGATGTCAAAGAATGATGCATCACGAAAAGAGTTAACAATTAACAACCTTAGTATTTTAGATGTAGGTCTTCATCGCTATTCATCACCACAGTAGCTGTTAATAGTGGATATTCCTCTCATCACTATTATTTTTATGTCGGAATATTGACCTGTCGGAATATAGACCTTTCGGAATATCGACCTGTTTGTCGGACTATCGACCTGTCGGAATAGCGACCTGTTTGTCGGACTAACGACCTGTCGGAATATCGATCCGTTTGTCGGACTATCGACCTGTCGGAATAGCGTCCTGTTTGTCGGACTATCGACCTGTCGGAATAACGACCTGTTTGCCGGAATATCGACCTGTCGGAATAACGACCCGTCGGAATATCGACCTGTCGGGATAACCACCTGTTTGCCGGAATAACGACCTGTTTGTCGGAATATCAACCTGTCGGAATAACGACCTGTCGAAATATCGACCTGTCGGAATAACGACCTGTCGGAATAACGACCCGGACCCCTGAAAACTATGTCAAGTTCGAGGTTTCCTTGCACCAATGACAGACAAGTTTATATAATTATGTCTCCCCTGTACTGGGTTATGGTTGTCATTATATACCTACTATTATTATGACCAGTACATGCAATCAACCTGTGTTGTATTATAGTTGGTCCATCCTATGCAATGTCGGCCGGGAATAATAGCAACATTGGATCTGCGTCTCTTGTTTGTGTTATTGTAGACTTACATTTGTGTAAGACAAAGATACCAACAGAATGTGCACAGAAATGGTAACAACCACTCTTTGTTTAATGTTGGACAGCATCTCAGATTGTGGATTAACATGAACCCAGCGCTGGGTCATCGTTCTTACTGGTGTGCAGTCACAGTCAGCACGATACACTGACTCAATATTGGTTTAATGTTGGTCCATCGTTTGCGACGTAGGCCCAACATTAAGAAAACATTGGGCCAATGTAGACCTATCATGTTAACGCTATAGGGTGTACAGTGTTGGATTAATGTATGTCAACCGTCTACGACGCTAGCCCAACATAAAATCATCATTGATCATGTGTTTAGAATGTATTTTCTGACTTATATATTACAACTAAACTAGGATAGTCAATAAATATGATACATGTACAGATGTACATGATGCAGGCTTATATCTCACCAGACAATACTGACAGGAGCACATAATGTCAGGCCTAAATATCCACAGGATGTCAGGCCAAGCTGGACACAAAATATATCATTTTAGATGTAGTGATGTAGTCAAACCCCTCCCTGACGTAAAAAACAAGCTTCGCCCAGTACCTTCGGATTTAGAAAAAATAAACCACTGGGCTAAAACTACTAATCAAGCACTTTCCATTAAAACCTATTTAAAAAAGAATAGAAAATTACTTTTGGCTCAGTAGTTCTGGAGACTTCACCCGGCTTTCAATAATTTAATAGATGGCGATCTTACGTCTTAAGTATTGAAATTGATAATAACGAAACCTGGTATGTACACATTGAAACCGAAACTTTCAGTGGGCATACTATTTACATAATATAATGCTGCGACTATGACTGGTAGGCCTATATGATGTATATACATTATATAATTAGGCCCATGTGTGTAAACAAAATCGCATTGTTGCACATGATTCACATTGTTGTGATATCAGTAGAGGAAGTTTTAACATATATATGATATGTGTCATGTAAGCTCTGTTCTGCAAAGACAAAAGGCAGTATCTTCTTACTTGTAAAATAATCATATACTGCCTTTTGGCTTTGCAAGGCAGAGCTACAGTGCAGGGCTAGGTGTGAATTCTTAGGGTGATCAGTCACCAAAAAGAGTGACAATCTGGTAATACATCAAGCAGCCATGGTGGATGCAATCTCATTAAAACATCCCTTGAACATATGCACCATTTTGTCCCTCGTTAAACCATCGACCCTGCCTGCCCCACGTACTGGCCAAGATGATGAACTGCGCCATCTGGAGCCGTGCTCTGAAACGATCTTAACCCTTCAAGCGCCTGTCCCTAATATATTTGGTTTTTCATTTTTTATTACCACATTAAGTACCATCGGCTGAGAACAGTCAAGTCCATCTGATTCAGAACACCCTTGTGGTGATTAGGTGGCTTAGCTTTTTAATAACTTTGTGCATTTAAGTATTTTGTGCATCATGCATTTAAGAAACATTTGATAATGATAATACGTAAATATAGAAAATTATTCTAAGGAATTAACGTTTAATAATATAAATCTAATTGATGTTCAACTTACAACTGAGTTTGTTTTTAAATGACATTGTCAAGAAAACGAGATCTTGTACAACCCAGTCATTAGCTGTGTTACGCAGCCAATGATGATAGGCTGCATAGCACACATAATACTCGAGATTCATAACATCGTTGTGTAGGCCTACCTTGATCATCAGTTATGGTGGGGGCTGTAAATCCCGATCAATTTAGATGTTTTGTGGAGTCCAATAATTCGTTTTGTTGTGGAACCTGATCATTAGTTGTGCTGTGGATCCAAATCATTAGTTTTGTTGTAGATCCCAAATTTTTTTTTTGTGGATCTCAATCATTACTTTTGATGTGGATCCCAATCATTAGTTTTGTTGTAGATCCCAAATTAGTTGTTTTGTAGATCTCAATAATTAGTTTTGCTGGTGTTTCAGATCATTAGTTCTATTGTGGATCCAAATCGTTCGTTTTGCTGTGGCTCACGATCATTAGTTTTGTTTCTGGGTCCCAATCATGTTTTTGATATTCAAGCAGTAGGCATTGACCCATAGGCAGTTGGCACAGACGCATTGAGCCTCTATAAGCATTATGATTGATTGACTGATCGAGGTTTATATACTTCTGAATTTTACAATAAACTAGAGACCGTTTTTGTGAATATTCTTAAAAAGTTAAATGTTACCCGTCTATTATAAGTACACTATATAAAATAATCAGATGTCAGACCAATATGACTTGTGGATCATCATGGAAAAACCTCTAGACCTACATCACACAGATACCTCAGTAAACACAAAACATTTGCATAACATTTGTACAATGTTGGACCAACGTCGGAGACGTTGGGCCGACGTTGTTCAAATGTTATACAAATGTTTTGTGTTTGCTGGGACATTGTCATCTTTAGAGATATATCTATCTCCGTTCCCTGTAGGCCTATTTCCAGTTACAATCTAAATGATACATTTAGACTGAAAATATTTGATATGGTTTTGATGTATTATTCTATGACCTTACTCTCCAATATGTTAATTAACTCACTAGGAATGTAGCTGGTGTCATAGATCAGTCTGAATATCCTCAGATGCTGACCAGTCCAAGTGACCAGGGCAGCTCTTGGGGGGTAATCTGCTGACCACACGCAGTGACCACTCACTGCCAGCACAGCTGTAAATCTGCCTATCACCTTCGGGTCTGCCCTGCAAAGTCAAAAGGCAGTAACTGCATACTTGAAAAGTAAGCAATTACTGTGTTATGGTTCTGTACGTGGTGTGCATGTTACAATTATCTAATAGAAATACCTTTTTGTCTTTTGGAGATATATGTTAATGTGACCAGAACATTTGCCGCCTTGTTTGCCTCAATTGGGTTTCAATGAACAGCTGGAAAAAGAATACTATGCATTTTTAAAGTTTAAGTTTCGAAAGAATATTAATTTTTTAGTTTAGAAACGACAGAGGGTACTCAAGGGCCTATAGTCTAAAACTCAACAGTATTCAGGTACTAAATTTCGCATTGACTCGCCCGGATTACGAGTGTATGGATAGCTTACGGTTGTCATGTTGATCCCAGCAAACACGAGACGTTGACACCATGCTGGTTTAGCGTTGGTCCATCGTATACGACGCTTGCCCAACAAAAAACTGAACATTATGTCAATTTTGTCAGAGAATACCATTACGCCACGCGCGATTACTACGGCATGTAACTGATCTAGATACACAGGACTCGCCAGGGATGAGTGGCCAGTGCATGGGTCCGGGGGGGTCGGACAGGTCGTAAGGTTCATAACAACTTAATAGAAGACTAACTTGACTGGATTGTACGAGTAGTAGCTAGGTATGGGTGGGGGATGACCCTGTTTTGATGATCACCGCTGGATGCTCCAGGTCGCTGTTCACACCTCCATGGGAGGTCCTGCCACCCTTTCGCCTGCCAGAAGTGGATAAATTGTGGTCTCTTTTCGCAAATCGACGATGATAAGTGCGCTAACAAGATAAACACATGGTTAGGCAGGCGATTATCAAGTAGGTAAACACAGCGTTGGTCCTGGACTTCCATCAAAACGAGGTCCATAGCTTGATGACAGGCCAGGACGATTGTGTTGGTTAGCTGTCAAATGAAAACCAATCGTCTGGTAACGGTTCATTTGTGGGGAGTATCTATTTTTAAGCCAGGAGTCTAGAAGTGACGCGACGATAAACAATGATAAACACTGATAAGCCAAATATAGATTGTCAAGTTTTAATAAAATTATGTTTTTTGACACTAGCATAATAGCAAAATAAAAATGTAGGGGTTCTACTGTTAATTGTAATAATCCAAACGTAGTTCCTTTTTATTGCTACAGGGTAAACTTACATAAATTAGGGTGGAATATTAACATTTATTTCTTATTGAAAACGTAAACAAAACAAATTGAATAATGTTATTTCATTGTGTTTTACCCCCCGGATGCTACAGTGATATGTAGTCCACTATTGTTTTAGTACAGACTCCAATTTAATTGATTATTCCGTAGACTGAAATCAGTTGAATATAAATCAGAATACAAGTCTATATGAGGATGGCATGACTGATAATGGAACGCCTGTCTTAAGATTTTGCTTTCGATAGAAAATAATTCCAGGCATGACATGTTTAGGTGGAATCAATATTGGACAAGGCCAAACATCTAAATCGCTGGCGCTGTTTGGATTATAATAATTTTATGTTTTGATTCATCTATCCATTCTACCAAGAAGGCTCAACATATTTTCATTTACTATGAAATTTTTGTTAACACATTTTGGCATACTTTTAATAATAGCACACTCGATATTAGCCCGCCGCCATTATTGAATTTGTAAAATAAACGATAGAAAATGCGATAAATCGGCTATTTTGTGTGATAATCGGCCATTTTCCAAAAACTGGTTATTAGAAAAATGAAACATGAAACAGAACAAATTTGAACACGATACATGAACAACTTGCCAAGTCATCGTGCCTACAAGGAAATGTTAACGCCGACGCCAACGCTGATAACGAGGACGCCGAACTTCAATTGCAATAGCCCATATTAAAACATGTATTGCGTCACCAACAATGATTGTACTTTTCGCCACTTTTAAGCTAAGATCCCAAAGTCATATCAGGATCTACAACACAACTGGGGATCAGGATCTACAACACAACTGATGATCAGGATCCACAACACAACTGATGATCAGGATCTACAACACAACTGATGATCAGGATCAACATCACAACTGATGATCAGGATCAACATCACAACTGATGATCAGGATCTACAACACAACTGGTGATCAGGATACACAACACATCTGATGATTAGGATCAACAACACAACTGATGATCAGGATCCACAACACAACTGCTGATCAGGATCAACAACACAACTGATGATCAGGATCCACAACACAACTGATGATCAGGATCTACAACACAGCTGATGATCAGGATTTACAACACAACTGATGATCAGGATCCACAACACAACTGATGATCAGGATCCACAACACAACTGATGATCAGGATCTACAACACAACTGATGATCAGGATCTACAACACAACTGATGATCAGGATCCACAACACAACTGATGATCAGGATCTACAACACAACTGATAATCAGGATCCACAGCACAAATGATTATCGGGACCAACAACAGAACTGGTGATCAGGATACACAACACATCTACAAGGCAACTGATTATCAGAATCAACAACACAGCTGATGACCAGGGTCAACAACATAACTTATGACCAGGATCGACAACACAACATTACTGATGATCTGGATCAACAACACAACTGATGACCGAGATCCACAAGACATCTGGTGATCAGGATCCACTACACAGCTGATGACCAGGATCAAAAATGCAACGTTACTGATGACCAGGATCAACAACATAACTGATGATCGGGATAAAAGATAAAAGAGATAAGATAAGATTTATTTGTAGTTGCAAACGTATACAATGTAAAACATTAGCTAACAATAGCTATTTCATCGATTTAAAACATGATGCGCATTCGTAACATTATAAAATTTAAAATATATGGAAAGTTGTAAGGTGATACAACATAAAACACAACTATTATACAAATTTAGTCTATAACTATGTGCATGCATACTAGAAATGCACCAGAAATCACACTGCAGGAAGCTGGAGACGGGACAAACGGAGGTGTTGATGGAAAAAATCATTTTGAAAAAGTTAAGTTATAATCTATTGTTGTGTAAGAGACCAGTAGCTATGGCTTTCCTGAAAGAAGGAAGATTAGATAGTGTACGAATTTACTCTGGTAGGCCTAGATTGTTCTTTGGCGCCAAGAAATGAATTTGTTCCGTATCTAACTCAATTGTAAAAAGATATTTCTAGGGTTTTCACAGAATTTCTAAGAGTTCGAGTACATTTCCGCGGTGTGATTGGATCCTGAAGGTATGGTTGCGAAAGGTTATTTACAATTTTGAAAATCAGAATAGCTATTTTCTGTCGTCATGGATCGACCTTCCAGGGAAGGGAAGCTGGTCTGACACAACAAAGATATGTAGTCGGATTTATAGTCGTTTGTGACATACCGCTGAGTCCGTTCTCGAATTTTGTCTAATTTTCTAGTGTTTGATACTGAGCCATGATGCCATTTTGCTGGGCAGTACTGAAAATTGCTCAAGATAAAAGCCATCCTCACATCTTGACCGATGTCCGCCTTGTCCACCTGTTTTCTTACCCGATTGTCCAGTCTCACTTCCAGCAGTGCTAGGGCTACTGCTTCGCTTGGCTCAATCGAGCAACCATTTACGTAGAGGCAATCACTGACCTCACTCTTGCAATTTAATAAAATAGCCTGAAATTTCTCCGGATTGGCTTTCAGTTTATAGCAAACCACCAGATACATTTTTCTGCTTCCCGTTCTGGATATAATTTGAAAATTTGTATTTTTTTATTTGCATAGGAAAGTGTGTTTTCATCTGCATAATTTGTAAGCAGGACAGTTTTGACAAAATAAAATAGATCATTAATAAAATCATAGGACCGAGAACAGATCCTTGTGGAACACCTTTGCTTGTGGTTTGCCATGAATTGCACTTTTCGCCAACACGGCCACGCTGTTGTGTGCTGGACAGATATGATAAAATAAACTTGGACGATTCGGGCTTAACACCGTATAGGCTTCCAGCTTTGACACCAGCAGCTCGTGGGGCATACAATCGAACACCTTGCTTAGATCCATTTTAATAGCTCCAATCATCTTTTTGGCAAGAAGGTATTTGCGCCAATGCTCTAATAGACCGAGCAAGGCGTCCTGACGGCTACAGCATCGACGAAAAGCAGAAAGGTGTTGAGAAAGTACATAATTTAGAAAAGGCCAAAATTGGTACGCTGCCTTTTTAGAACGGTGGGGAAACACCCCTGTTCAATAGAGTCATTTATTAGTCCAGAAATGATAGGTGCTTTTTCGGAGCCAGCGTGTTTTTAATTCCAGTGTCGATAGCTACGTTTACAAATAAATCGTTCATAATTTTCGCTATTTCACTTTATTCTGATTATCGGATATAATTGTACTATTTTCCGATATTAAAATTTCTCCTGATTCAGTACCACTATTATTAGTGAAGAAAGGTTTCACAGAGACGCTTGAATTTTTTATGCTACAAATTAAACGCTCACCGAAATTTCTTTGATGTAAAACAAAACGAAAAAGAGACGTTTGACAAATATTTTTATGAATATTATTAATTATACACCGATAATTCCTTATTGATACCCTTCATTACTCCTTACCATCGTGATTTTTATATTACATTTCAACAGAAGCGAATATTGACAAATCCACCGGAACCTTTGTTGATAAGAAATCTATTTATTGAATCCACACATGTGTCACCCTTACTCGTACACGAGGCTGAGAATTTGCTTCGTGTCCGTTGTCATGGTATCACATGTGTGGAGAACTGCTCTGCAAAGTCAAAAGGCAGGAACTGCTTACGCTGCAAGTAAGTAATTACTGCCTTTAGGCTTCGCAAGACAGATAACTGTGACACACTACTTCCCATAAGCCGCAAGTGTACACATGAAAACATATTATTGTTAATAGGTGATACAAAACAACAAGTTCTTAAATTATTTGTAATTAATAAAACATCACTGGTTTAGATTTTTAATAACTATATTATATTTACTGTAATTTAAAAGCTGAAATGTATTGTCTGGATAAGAATTCAGTAAGTACCCGCCCTGATGCTTTACTGTGGACAGACTAAAGTGTTATATTGGGCTCCTTAGACCAAATTATTCTGGTAATTGGAGGGAGCGAGATAAGGTGATAAGAGGGTGATAGTCACACATAACCTACAGAAGCAACTTAGTCAACTGTGTGTCAATGTACGGCCAACGTCTTTAAATTTATGAATGGGCTAGTGAATAAATGAATTAATGCATGAAGGAATTAATAAATGAACGAATAGATGAATTAAGAAATAAATAAATGAAATTTTTCATTATACTGCTTTTTTTCAAAAGTTAGTTTGTGGTATATTATAATTTAATTGTTGCATAACATAACAGTTTTACAACAGATGCACCAGTCCGGCTTATGTATGTGTATAGGCAAGCAAACAAACAAAGAATTACGCGAGTGAAATTGATTATTAAATGAATGAATGAATAAAATAAATGAATGAAAACATGAAGGAATGAAATAATGAATAAATAAAAGTTTGAATGAACGAATGACGAACAAACGATGAACGAGCGAAGAACGAATGGACGAACGAAAGAAAATGAATAAATGAATAAATGAATAAATGAATAAATGAATAAATGAATAAATGAATGAATGAATGAGAAGTTTGAGAAGTTTAGTGTGTATACATGTTTGACAAAGCGGTAAGTACGACTATTTCCGCTTGTCTATTAACCCTTAGAACACTGGTGTCGACTACAGTAGACATTTGTCTTTATATAAGTACCTGTATAACCAGTTGTTAAAAGTAAAATATGCCTTCAATCTTGAAACACTGATATATGTTAGGATTCAAATTTCAAAAATCACATACATTTTCAGTCACTTGAAGTTGTGTATCGCGGTAGCGAGACACAACCCCAAGTGACGGAAAATTTAAATTAAATAGCTCAGTATTCCAGGAGTTAAGAAAGAAAAATGTTATATTGAAACAAACTGAAATACTTGTAACACAATTATTTGCTGATGTTGTGTTGTTGCACTGTTGCAAATCCAATGCTATTTGTGGATCCTGATGATAAAACACATATTGTTTTACTGCTTTGTAAACATTAGAAATAATTGGTCGATCTAGGTAAATATATCTAACTATAAGTTTGACGCTTAACATTTTTTTCAGTTACCACGAAATGTTTTAAATCATATACGGAATATACCGCGTAAGTCATGATTATGATAACAATATGATGTCGAAATACATTATTTTATAAGTTGAAAGGTCAAGTCGGTGGTGGTATATGTGCAAAACAACTTGACCTGGATAATTTTGCAGCCAAGAATAAAACCAGAAAGAGGGAAGTAGAACAATGAAAGTGCCACAATAGGAGACTAGATTGCAATACACTATGCCAAATAAGACAAGTGGACATCAGTATGGTGCTATGACGATTAGGTCGATTATGACGTGAACATCAGTGTGGTACAATGCCGACTGCAAGTCGAATAAGACGTGAACATCAGTATGGTACACTGACGACTACAGGTCGACTAAGAAGTGAACATCAGTATGGTACTATGACGACTACAGGTCGATTAAGAAGTGAAAATCAGTATGGTACTATGACGACTACAAGTCGACTAAGACGTGAACATCAGTATGGTACAATGACGACTACAGATCGACTATGACGTGAACATCAGTATAGTACAGTGACGACTACAGGTCGACTAAGACATGAACATCAGTATGGTACAATGACGACTACAGATCGACTATGACGTGAACATCAGTATAGTACAGTGACGACTACAGGTCGACTAAGACATGAACATCAGTATGGTACTATGACGACTACAGGTCGATTAAGAAGTGAAAATCAGTATGGTACTATGACGACTACAAGTCGACTAAGACGTGAACATCAGTATGGTACAGTGACGACTACAGGTCGACTAAGACATGAACATCAGTATGGTACAATGACGACTACAGATCGACTATGACGTGAACATCAGTATGATACAGTGACGACTACAGGTCGACTAAGACATGAACATCAGTATGGTACAATGACGACTACATGTCGAATAAGCCGTGGGTATCAGTATGGTACAATGACGACCACAGGTCTACTAAGACGTGAATATCAGTATGGTACAATGACGACTACAGATCGACTAGGACATGCATATAAATATGGTACTATGACGACTACAGTTCGACTAAGACGCGAACATCAGTATGGTACAATGACGACCACAAGTCGAATAATATGTGGACATCAGCATATGGTACTATGATGACTATCAGCATTGGAAATTGGTATGGTACTATGAGGACTAGAGGTCGACTAAGACGTGGTACAATGACGACTACATTTCGAGCCGGACGTGGACATCAGTATGGTACTATGGCGATTAGGTCGATGAAGACGTGAGCATCAGTATGGTACCATATGACGGACTACAGGTCGGCGTCTAAGATATGTACGTCAGTATTGTATTATGGCGACTACAGGTCGACTAGGATGTGGACATCAGTATGGTACTATGGCGATTAGGTCGATTAAGACGTGAGCTTCAGTATGGTACCATATGCCGGACTACAGGACGTCTAAGATATGTACATCAGCATTGTATTATGGCGACTACAGGTCGACTAGGACGTGAAGATTAGCATGGTACTATGGCGATTAGGTCGATTAAGACATGAGCATCAGTATTGTTCCATATGACGGACTACATGTCGTCTAAAATATGTACATCAGCATTGTATTATGGCGACTACAGGTCGACTAGGACGTGAACATCAGTATGGTACTATGGCGATTAGGTCGATTAAGACATGAGCATGAGTATGGTACCATATGACGGACTACATGGCGTCTAAGATATGTACATCAGCATTGTATTATTGCGACTACAGGTCGACTAAGACGTGAACATCAGTATGGTAGGGACATGGCGCAACATGAGAGGGACATGGCGCAATGGTTAGAGCGTGGCGCTCTGCCTATGTCGCTGCCTGCCGTGCGGTTTCGAATCCCGCTTGGTGCAGAATTTTCAGAGAAATATCATGTTTCTCACCTCTTAATCTTGGGACATTGTTAAGATGTTGTGTCCTTGTGCAAGGCACTTCACCCTCAAATGCTTCACTTGACTCAGGTGAAAATGAGTACCTGGTAGGACAGAGATGGCAATGTGTACGATAAGTTCAATGCGCCGAAACGGCTGCAGGACTGTATGCTCCCCGTGGAGTTGAAATGGCACACGAATGAACAGGTCCAGTGACCAGGGGTAAGATGTAAAAACGGATGATAAGTTTTCAGACTTAAAATCAGGCTATAAACCTGCACCTTTACCTTTACCTTTTACAATGATGACTATAGGTTGACTACGACATGGCCATCAGTATAAGACTATGAAAACTACTGGTTGACTAAGACGTGGCCATCAGTATGGTACTATATCGACTACAGGTCGACTAAGACGTGGGCCTCATATATGGTACTATGGCGACTACAGGTCGACTAAGATTTGGCCATCAGTATAATACTTTGATGACTACAGGTCGACTAAGACGTGGACATCAGTATAATACTATGACGACTACAGGCCGACTAAGACGTGGCCATCAGTATATGGTACTATGACGACTAAGACGTGGCTATCAGGATTATACTATGACGACTACAGGTCGACCAAGACGTGGCCATCAGCATATGGTACTATGAAGACTACAGGTCGATTAAGACATGGCCATCCGTATATGGTACTATGCCAACTACAGGTCGACTAAGACGTGGCCATCAGTATAATACTATGACGACTACAGGTCGACTAAGACGTGGCCATCAACATATGGTACTATGATGACTACTGGTCGACTAAGACATGGCCATCAGTATGGTACAATGACGACTACAGGTCAACTAAGAAGTGAACATCAGTATAATACTATGACGACTACAGGTCGACTAAGAAGTGAACATCAGTATAATACTATGACGACTACAGGTCGACTAAGACGTTGCCATCAGTATGGTACTCTGACGAATATAGGTCGACTAAGCCTTGGACATTGGTCTGGTACTATGACGACTACAGGTCGACTAAGACTTGAACATCAGTATAGTACAATGGCGACTACAGGTCGACTAAGACATGGACATCAGTATGGTATTAGGACGACTATAGGTCGACTAAGACATGTACATCAGTATGGTACTATGATTACTACAGGTTGACCAAGACATAGACATCAGTATGATGCTATGGCGACTACAGGTCGATTAAGACGTGGACATCAATATGGCACTATGACGACTGCAGGTCGATTAAGACGTGGACATCAGTATGGTACTATGACGACCACAGGTCGACTAAGGCGTGGACATCAGCATGGTACTATGACGACCGCAGGTCGGCTAAGGCGTGGACATCAGTATGGTACTATGAAATTCGAGTTCCGCTGAGGCCGATAATTAGGCCATATATATGTTTTTTGGTGCGCATAATTATAAACAGTGACACCAACAGCTGCTGTTTAAATGCATTGGGTTAAAACTAAAAAAAAAAAATAGAAACAATCTCAATAAATAATAAAAAATGACCAATACGCCCCAACAGATATTTTAATGGTCAATAAAGACAATAGGGCATGTACATGAAAAAAAAAATATATAATGATCATTTTACTTAGCGCTATAGGTTTTTCAGTGAATGATATCCCCCCAGGCCATGTAGTGGCATATATCAGCGTGTAGTCAAGTATGCTGACACCCGCCAGGCCCGCAGGATACTACCACAACAGTCGTTCAGTTTACAAGATACAACTATCATGATTGTCAATGGGCATATCTTGCTTTCACCGCTGTTTGACATTGTTGTGCCTCGAGTACCGCTGGTGAGGTTTGTCGGCAGAATACGGCCCAATGCTGCCTACATAGCAAACACGACGTCTGTCCAACATTGTATCAGCCCTGGTGTGATAGGATGGGCCAACGTGCGGACGTTGTCCCACCATGTCCAACATTGTGCCATTAGTTTCTGGATACACTAGCAATCTGATTCACTCTGCGGCAGTATGCTCGGCCAGTGGTCCTTCGATTTGACTGCTGTCAATTATACAAGGGGGTGGAGCCAACAAACAAAGTCTGCTCTGCAAAGCCAAAATGCAGTAACTGCTCACTTTCCAAGTGAGCAGTTACCGCATTTTGGCTTTGCACGGCATTTGTTGGTTCTGGTTATCACTGCTTACTTAGTGTAGAAATGGCACAAGAACAGAAGGGTTCATTTTCGTATTATATACGGAGTGGGGCAGGTCGTTGCAGGCGAGAGTTTGGCCAATAGAAAGCGGCTGGCTGGATGTCTGCCAGTTACATCCAGAGGCGCCAAACAGACCCACACACAATCTAGTCAACGACTCACTGTTGCAGTCCTGTCAAAAAAACAAATTTAGTAGCAGAGTTCAAGTGGTACCGATACAAACACTAAAGCATCAGTGTTTTAAAGATTTTCTTCAGAATTGCAGATTGTTATAGCTGATAGCGTATCTGGTAAACTAGGCCTATTGTATCATATTGGAGGATGAAGGCACAGTGGAGAAAAGAGTCGCCACAAGCGACTGTAGCAGGAGAAGAGGCCACCTGGTGGTAAGGGGCTGCAATTCTGAGAGTCACCACACTTCTTGGAACACACCTGTGCTGCAATCGCGCAGGCGCGCCAAGTGCCAGTTTATAAAATGGCGAGAACCCGGTGAATATGATTCAGACGCAGCCATGCAATAATTTGGGACGGATCTCTGGATACAATTGTCAGAAGAGATAAGGATCTGAGGATAAGGATATGAACATAGTACATTTACAATGGATATGTTTAGGCCATCTCATATGTAAAAGTGGATCACACTCCTTCACGGGTAATCTGTTATAACTTTATGAGCCTTTGACAAACACAGGACTAATGAGGTGGTATTGTGGATTACATTTTGTCACACAGTGCACGCGGAATAGGACGTTAACTTGGCAATGCCTGATGATACTGGCACTTACTATATGGTTACTTCTGGGTTCTGCAGGTGTGGATGCTAGGCGCGTGGCACGAGGACATGATCTAAGACTTCTGAGCATGGCGTCTCCTGGTCCTCTGGGAATAACACGGCGTGATAGACGCAGACTCATCCAGTCTGGTGTGTCCACACAAGCCTTACTACAGAGACTAAGGACTTCTCCACAGAACCCACTGCTAGAGCAGCCTAACCTCAGCAGTGGACCATCACACCAGGTGGCAAGGGTAGAGGCCTCCCCCGAACCACCACCCCCGCCGCCCAAACCAGGTGCCGCCATCACTAAACCAGACTACCTCAAACCAGAGTGGTGCAATGCCGAGAACCTTAAGCAGATTGTACGTGAGAGAGGCTGTCTGAAACGTAAAATACGTAACAAGTTCTGCTACGGTCAGTGTAACTCATTTGTGTTCCCTAAAAGTGACAGTGAGGAGTCGTCACCGCCATTCATCTCATGCGCTTATTGTAAACCCAAGAAGTTTAAATGGACGACCATCAGACTAAGATGTCCACGTAAGCGGCCATACATCCGCAAGAAGCGTATCCAGCTGATAGAGCGTTGTAAATGTATGACTGATCAAATGCCGTGACCGACCTGTTAATCACGAGTAGTGAACAGCTTATAGTGTGCCTTGTCTTATCATGGCAAATAGTGGATCCAGGTTTGTCAACGCGCTACATTTCGTATTGTGTGTATATCTACTACCATCTGGTAGGTTAGGCACAGGTGGCTTACATATGTTGACAATCGGTACCTTTTGAAAAATGCTACTAACATCTTGCATGTTGGCCATCAAAATACAGAGATAGAAATTAGGCCTATTTATATTCAATAACCTTCTCTAAAATTCATGTATAGGCCTAACGTTACATAAATAATCAGGTTATAATAGGCAATATAAAAGGATAAAGTGCCTGTGATATTATGTCTCAGCATAAGAAGTGAAGGATTGTAAGTACACGTAAGTAGAATTCTTAACATGATACTATGGTTTGGTCGTCATATGAAGGCGACATTGATGCCAGACAGTGTAATTTGGTTTCGTACTAATAGTCTGGAGAATGTGGCAGTTAATACGGATGTGCGCCAAAGTCAGATCATGTGGATCCTTGGCAGCTATACCAAGGCGCTGGAAAATAGCGGCGGCGACGTCTGGACGGCCTATTTGGCGGTGCGGGGCATCACAGGTGTATGGAGATGTGATGGGGTTTAGATATAACTGACACTACATGTGATGGCCTGCAGTGATGGCCTGTCAGAATGCAGGACTAGCCGATGGCGAGACACCTTCAGCGCGAGGCAAATCAAACTCTTGACATGGAATTACACACGTAAAGAATCTAAACTGACCTCAATATACCGAGCAATTCTCAAAATACAACCAGGATGACTTAAACCCTTTAAAATCTATACAGAAGACACGGTGGGTCAGTTGGAGAGCTTTTCTTTCAGGAGGGCAATGGTGTGGGGGTCTGGGGTGGCGAGCGGCGCAGAATGTTCACGGCGCCATGCAGAATGCCACCTACCTGGGTTTGTAGCGTCTCTGCATCCACACTGACGCCCGCCAACCTCAGCCGTGGCAGCGAACCCGGGATGTCCCAGCTTGTGGGCCACTGTCGTTATCATGTTGGCCCGGCGTCGCTTACGGTGGCCCAACACTAAACCAACATCGGATTAACGACGCCTGTCGACAGGGATATGGCGTAGCTGACCTCCCAGCAAATACGAGGCATTTTCCCAATGTTGTTTTTGATACTGGACCGACGTTGAAAACGGCGGGCCAACATCAAAACAATATTGGGGAAATGCCTCGTGTTTGCTGGGAGATACACATCGCCTACAAACAACAGGCTGAAGCTCATAATTGGTGCAAAGCTGGCTCAACATCTCCAACGTTGTCTCAGCATCCTGGGAACCTTGGCTCAATATTGGTGCAAAGTAGGCTCAACATCTCCAACGTTGTCTCAGCATGCTGGGAACCTTGGCTCAATATTGGTGCAAAGTAGGCTCAACATCTCCAACGTTGTCTCAGCATCCTGGGAACCTTGGCTCTAGAAGCCAGACGGACTAGGCGACAACAACTGTTGTCTATCCTTCTCTGCACAAGGCTTACGATGTGACAAAAACACATTACATGTATTAATGACAGATGGTGGCAGAAGTAAAATCAAAGACGCAAAATAGAAAGACGAGGTTTGTAAAAGTAATGTAAATTGCCAATTTATTTATCGAGAAAGTGTCTGCATGTAGAAAACGCAATATGGAACAGTCTACATGATAGATATTATTTGATAATGACTTATTTATTACCAACATGAAATCAATGCAAGTGATAAGATAGCATCAGCACGAAGAACTGAATAAAATGAGATATTCAAGGTATCTATGTATGCCTTTGTTATTATGATTGATTACCGGTATTACGATTTTTGCATGTCCATGTATTTTTGAGAAATAACAAAAATAACTTATACTACTGTGTTTTTCTCCAGTGATATTAATATTGTACTTTGTAGTCAACTATGTAGTCAACTTCAAATGGATATTATACTTGTTTCTTTGTCAAGAAACCCGTCGTTCGTTCCCATTGTCTATAAAATATAGCTTAAGTGTCTGATCATTTTTAAGCAAATGTCTATTGCATCAAACAGGAGTCATCGAACCAATAATGTTTTAATGATGGGCCGCAGTCTGCGGCGCTGGTACAACAAAAAACAATATCGAATCAATGTCTTTTGGGATGTGAATGTTGGAATATGTCATAAACGGTAGAATGGTAATATAGATCACTGATACGAACAGCCAAACTAATTAACCTTGTCACGGCCACCATTCCCTGGAACAATGACAATTTTCACTTCTGATTGAGCGGCTCATCCTTTATCCGCATGTTACCAACATCTTTTTGTAGGCCATTCTAGGTTTCACGTCATTGATTTGTAAATGTAATCTGTAAATAAGTCGATCACAATGTAACGCGAGCACATCCCAGCAAACAGGAGACGTTGGCCCAATGTTGACTTACTGTTGGCCCAACGTCTCATGGTTGCTGGCGTACGTGTAGGTATCCAGTGTCTACTAGGTGAACCTGTTATAGTAACTACTTGACTGGCGACCATATGACGGCCCCCGGTGACTTGATGTCTGTCATTCCGCCGTATAGAAGCACCCCAGACTGCCAGGAGGTACGCTGCCGTGCAAAGTCAAAACGCAGCAACTGTTTACTTGAAAAGTAACAGGTTCCTGCTTTCTGACTTTGCAGAACAGCACTGCGCCACCCTGCTGACGGCCCGTTTCACCCCATGGACAGTGTCCTCCCTTCAAATGTCATCCCGATTCAACGTCGTGTGTCCAGTGGGATCGCTGGTCTGCAAAACTGGAAAAAGTAAGCAGTTACTGTTTTTTGGCTTTGCACGTCATCGCTGACATCGAAGAGTGATGGGTCAGTATGGTGACGCCGAGGACACTAAGTACTTGAGGGCAGGACTTACTATACACTGCCCGCCGTGTAGACTTACTATAGGTGACCCCTTGATATGCTCATTGACAACAACACACAATCAAATACACACTCAAATAGTACTAAAAAAATATCTGCAAATGCCGCTAACGTTACAGCTCTCACTACGTATCGTCAGTCACTTAGTGGAGGACAAGTGCAAGTGCCACTTGCGATGACCATTAGCAGGTCCGTCAGCAGTGGCGGGGGGGGGGGGGATTCGGTCAAGCCCCCTTGTGCTGGAAATTATACTTCTTGACATGTTAAATTCAATTTTGAAGTTCTGAACCACCCCTGGCAGAACATTTACATCTTATGTGGCCCGAACCCCTCTTTTCAAACATCTGGTGTCGGGCTTGCATTAGTCTGTTAGTGTGTAGATTATTTTACCACTACGTGATATATGACAATAATTTATCATGCTACATAACATGATATTATATCGCAACTATAACACCGTGTATGACCGTGTATGATACATTGTAACATATTAATAATCACATGATAAAGCTATGTATGCTCTCTTCCCAGCAAACACAAAACATTTGTATAACATTTATACAATGTTGGACGTCAAAGACGTTGGGCCGACGTTGTATAGATGTTACTACATATTTTTGTGTTCGCTGGGTTGTGCCACAATGGGTGTGATTAGAAATACATAAGAGAGATGTCTGGTGTGATGTAAGCCCTGCCACACTACAAAGTTCTTGACCAACGCGTAGGTGCGTTCGTGAAAATTATTTCTGAGCAGAACGTTGAAAAACGTTTCAAAACGTTGCGCAAAATCTTCCCATTCATTTACCCGATTGCGTCTATATACAGTCTCCCCACCACCATTCTACCGTTCATATACCGGCCAGTCAACGTTCTCAAGGCATCCTACAACGTTCTCTCTCCGCCCGCCCTCCGTCCATCGTTCAGGAGAAAGGTGAGTGAACGCCAATGAACGCTGGCAGAGCGCAGCAAGAACGGTACATGGATTCCATGAGGACGCTTGAAAAACGTTCGTGGGGCGGGGGACGCTCGCTGGGTTTCCACCGTCCATCGTGCACCAGCTGGCGTTCTCCTCCCGACCCCCACCAACTTTTAACGACCGTCCACCATCTAGAACACTCACAAAACGCTCATGGGGCGCTCCCCCAAGAGGTTGTAGAACGCACTAAGAACGTTGCACATTGTTGACATGTCAAAAACTCTCCGCGACCTTCTGCGTTCTCTGACGACCCCAGATGACCACCAACGACCTACAACGGTCATCTAACGCCTCTCCTTCAACGTTCTTCTGTGTTCTGCCACCTTTTTATAAACATGAACGTTGGACGAACTTTTTCCAGACCGTAGTAGTGTGAGTAAACAATGGGCATTACCTACTTTCATACACATTCTACGGGTGGTATTTACCTAAATAGATATGTTGACGCTTTCCTTATTCACGCTACACAGTATCACATGGCGTGTCATGATGTCACGCGTGTCATAATGTCACATGAACATCACATCGACGACTAGCAGAACAGAGTCGTACACTTTGACTACAAGGGGTCGATGAGATGTTGATAAATCATGTTATGTGAGGCGCGATGTAGTCTTATCATATTATTAATAGAATAATGACAACAACGACGACGACGACGACGGCGACGATGGTCGGCGACGACGACGACGACGACGACGACGATGATGATGATGATGATGATGATGATGATGATGATGATGATGATGATGATGATGATGATGATGATGATGATGATGATGATGATGATGATGATGATGATGATGATGATGATGATGATGATGATGATGATGATGATGATGATGGACTACCCTGCCTTTAGATAGCGGATCATTTTAATTTCAGTATAAAATGCTGAAACAACTCTGGGCATACCCACCAGATGCTCTGCTTGACATGCCCACTTTTATTGACCGTTTTTTATTATTATTTTTTATTGACCGTTTAAATGTCATTTTGTACATATTGGTCTTTTCATCCCATGTGTAATAGAATAGTTAGGATGGTTAGTGAAACTGTTTATATTCTAAGTTCACTGAAGGCAGATTTTCGACCGCAGCGGGACTTGAATCAATAAGCCTACACCATCAGCTATCCTGGCGCCACGTACATAGTCAGTTCGTAAGCTGACATGTCGCTGCGTGTACAACTGTCATTTTCCATTTAAATCATGAAAATCTTATTGAAATTCTTGCTTAGAGCTGCATTATTCCTTGACATAGCATTTAAAGCGTCTTGGCGTAGCAATTGCCAGCTTAAATGAATGGAAACACTCTTTAACACAGATATAACATTACAGTTTATAATTGGTTACTTTATTTGATATGCAACGGCAGATTTGGGGATTTTCAGGCAATATATTTATTGATAAGTTGGGGCTAAATGTGGACGGAGTTTCGAAGTAACATGTAATTAAACGGATTCACGACCGCTAGAAGTCTACAATATATAGATGTACCATTGACTTTTGAGTCTCTAGTTTTACTCGTACTTAGACCTTGCCCACAGCCTTGTTGACGTAGTAGGCCCCATTATAGTAGGCCCTACACGTAACCATATAATTTATATTAATAAGCTCTAAAATAAACGGAAAATATCACATGATAGTTAAATTAATATATCTCGGGGAAACGGTATATGTCTATAACGAACCTACTTTTAGCATTGCCAAGGATCAAATTATTTTAGATAAAATACACATTATATGGACGAGTCTCTGTTAAAGTATATCTAGACATTATATAACATTATAGAACATGACTCATTATTTTGCCCCAAATATGACACAGTAATTTCATTTCGAGCACAATTAAGCAAGACACTTGGAACATAAAAAGTTATAAACTGCACACAAATGTATACACCAGGTACTAATCTTGTACCACATACACATTTGTGTACATCGGACACTTCCACTATGATATCATAACAATAACGTGTATGCATAAAAGCTCAAAGAAAATGATTAGGCACCTAGTTAACATAATGTTATTTCTATTATTTCTCCTTCCTCTTACTTTTCTTTCTCATTCTCCTCCCTCCTTTCCCCTTCTTCTCCTCATCACTATTTACTACTTTCTCATCCCTTTCTTCCATCTTCTCCTCCTCCTTTTCTTCCTCTTCTCTTTCCTTCCTTCTATCTTTTTTTCTCTTTTGTTCCTTCTCTTTCCCCTTCCATTCACCCTCCTTCTCCTCCTTCTATTCGTCATTTTCCCCTCTTCTTACTTCTCTTCCTCATCTTTTCTTTCTTCCTTCCTCTTACTTCTCATCATCATCGTCCTCTTCTTCTCCTTTCTTTCCTTCTCCTTTTTTTCCTTCTTCTTTCTCTCACTCTACTTCTCCCCCACTTTCTTTTCTCCCATTTCTCCTCTTTTTAGTTATTTTACTAATAATTGGCCCCTATTTAGATATTATCATATTAGATCACATTCTGTTTTTATTGGCGATGCCTAATGCACACGAATGTTACCAGTTTAAAGAAAGATGTCTCAGCAGAAGGATTCGAATTAGTAATCTGATAACAATGACTTCCTCTCATTCTATACATTTAGTAATTATAAATCGCACACGAAAAAAATAATTTCAGAGTAAGTAGTGCAAGAGGAGAATGTTTTAATAGATGAGCACTTACCGTACGGGCTGGATGACGGACGTCTCCATGGTGATGATGATGATGATGATGATGATGATGATGATGATGATGATGATGATGATGATGATGATGATGATGATGATGATGATGATGATGATTATCCGCGGGATTATCAAAATTATCCGCTTACCTTATAAATTGTATAAAGAAAATATCTGATCGTATTTGTCTGAGAGAGCAAAATCATGTCCAAATACAGGTGATAGCGTAATAACGTAATAACGCAATACTACAAGCATTAAATACAATGCTTTCAATCATATCAGATAGAAAACATGTGTATCGGCTCACAAATTATAACCTTTAAATTATTTCCTTTGATGTTTTTTTTTTGGGGGGGGGGGGGGTTATATTGCACAATATTAGAGGAGATAGTTACAATAATGTAATAAAAAACTGAATATGTGATGATCATTGCTATCAATAGGTCACCAATTTCCAGCAGTACTCAATAACCAGTTGATTGATTATCTGTCTGATTGAGGCTCGTTTGTAATGCCCAAGCTAAATGTACAATAATCACAGACAGAAAACATTCTTACTTTGCTGTCGTCCTTTGATCCATCAATATATCTTCTGCTGACAAGATAATTATTTTGAGGATATGACTACTAGCAAAAATACATAATAGAATCTTATGTATTTCTGCTACCAGCAATAAGGCAAGTATAACCCTTTTCATGAATATAAGCTTAAACCAGTTCAAATTAGTTTTGACGTGGGCTGTGAGAGCTTTGCCAACAGTGAAACCATTCTAAAAGTTAAAGCGACACAATCAGGCTAAAAGCATAAAAAAATCGGTCATTTTATTTCGGCTTCTTAATATGACCATATGATGTAAACATGTCCATAGGCTAGAATTGCGTGTTTTTTTAAATTTTTGTGTTGCGCATTTACCAGTTAAGTGAGATATGGAGATAAAACTCGCGATTTCTTATTTTGGACATGTCCAAAATAAGAATTACTGAAGAAAATTGTCGTTTTTAATCCGTTTTATTAGGCCATTAAATCGCTGTTATTATGAATTAAGTTACTGTTTAAATATCAAGAATTGTAATTTATTGTTTTAACTTTAAGGATTAAAATGTTAAATGATTCGTTTATATACCAGAGATTCTTGAAAATATAGGTGAAGCATTTCTACAAACAATAGACAAACAGTCATATTTTTCTGGTAGAAATACAGCATAATCTATGTTATGGGGCCGTTTTCGAAAAGCCTTATGCGTCCCCTCTCAGTCATGTATTACAAATTATTTAAATATACATAATAAGTTGGACTTGGTAATTATTTTGTGATGGAATCAAATGGAAAAGGAGGAAAACTGTATCCTTATCTCATCTAGTAGCAAATAAATTAATTACCAGCTATGTAGACTAATTCCAATATCTCCCACCCAGAAAAAACATGCGTACGTTTAGTTAATGCCATCTAAATCTTTGGATTATGTTGTTGTGATCGTGGGGCATTAGGTTCACCACTTGTTCTGTCTGTTAGCTCTGGTTGCGGTCGGCGTCATCGGTCTGAGATCTCCTATGAAGTGGCGACAGCAGCTGTCTCAGAGGCTTGAGAGCTCCACTTTAGCGGCTCGTGTCACATCGTCAGCACTGTCGTGTGGATAAGCCTACTGTGGCAGTGGCCCCACAAAAGTGCCGTCATTAACCCATAAAGCACTGGTATGGACTAAGTTCGTCCCGTTAGATATGAAAGGGTGTATCTGCCACTTTGTCAAGTGGCAGATACACCCTTTCATATCTAAGGGGACGAACTTAGTCTTTTTTCTAGTTTGTGTTGATACCTGTGCAACCGGGGTTTAACCCTAATAACGCTCTGAAGTTTCTTGTATAAACCATGGAGATCAAAGGTTTTTTCAATTTGAAATCACCATAAATGTCTTAGTCAGCCTTCCCCGATTCATTTGAATACCAAGGTTATGGGTCTAACGCCATTATAAATATTTCAATTCTTTCAGTGCGGGGACCGTCTTTATACGTCAGCATCTGACGTCTACATACGTCAGATTCTGACGTATAAAGACGGTCCCCGCGTTTAAAGGGTTAAAAGATACATGTTTCCCAACTTTGTGATTTTGATACAAGTGGTGATATTAATTTTTAAAACCCATCCCACAAATGTTCAGTCACCTGCAGCTGTGAATCGCGGTAGCGAAACGTAACTTTAAGTGACTGAAAATGTTAATTTAATAGCTCAAGAAAATGAAAATGAAATGAAATGAATCGGGCTTTAGGCCACCTTTGTGCACATATAGGCTAAACTGGGCCAGGAGAACCTCCTGAGGATGGTGAGATGAGTGAGATGACACTGTCCTCCAGACACAGGATTCGAAATTCGAGCCCTGGCGGTCTGAGGCCGAGCACGCTACCTCTCGGTCACGGAGGCTCCCCACAATACTAACTAATAGCTCAAGAGCTCTAAGGATTAAACCTGCCTCCACCTGACATTGTTTCAATGTTGGGCTACTGCCACAGACGGTGGCCTCACAATAAAGTAATGTCGGTTCAGGGTAACCAGTAAAGATAAAACATTTGTATAACATTTATACAGCGTCAGCCCGACGTCTGTCCAACATTGTATAAATGTTGTACAAATGTTTTGTGTTTACTGGGATCGCGTTTGTTGCTAATAACCTTCAATTTCTGAAATCACAGCCACCCTGCAAGCGGACAGAAGAAAACAGAACAGAACAGACAATGTAATAAATCCAGCTTCATAATAACAATATGACGTGTATCCATGGCAACAACGTCGATGAAAGAACTTCACGCTAAAATTACATGGTGGGTGACGCAAGGCCTCACATCTACAATAAATTATATGGATTAATGACCCAATCCATAAGCAACCGTGGAGCATAATAATAATAAATGCTGATTTTGTTTGTAGGCCCTACACTTAAAAATAGCTGATTTTGATTATGTTTCAGAATTTATTTTAGTAATAATTATGAGAATACAAGTGTTCGATGCTGCAAAGTCTTTTTGTTGGATTAGACTTCTATATTATAGCATCAATTATCTGAAGAGAAAAAACATTTCCAGCGTAAATGAACCTCTTGACTAAAAAATGTTGGTAGGATATTGCAAAAAAACATGGGGATGGCATATTTCATCAATTTTTGAGAGCGATAATATAACCTGTAATCAAAAGTCGTTGTCGATGTCGGAGACGCTGGCGACGATGGCAACACTGGCGACGCTGAAGACGCTGACGACGCTGGCGACGCTGAAGACGCTGAGGACGCTGACGACGCTCGGGTGCATAAAAATTGTGCGCAAGTATCGAAGATTTGCGATCTGCGATGACTCAGCGTCGTCGCACACTCAGCGAGTGCGTGCGGTGCATAAACCTCATCGCCTGCGTGCAAAAATGAGCGACAGCGACAGCTATGCTCCCTTTTCCCCCATTTCTGCTCACATAAATCATTTAAACCCTCAAAATGACGAGTGTAGACCCTGTGTTAAGGTTGAAAAAATAGATTGGATAAAGTTCAAGGTCACAAGAGGTCAAGATGTGGCATAATATGATCCCTTATCAAATTTCAGAACCCCTGAGATTTAAAACGTCTCCAATGTTCAGGAGAATTACAATTTACTCATTAAGTATCCCATTCTAGTAAAGTATATCTAATAAAATTTGTCTTGGAAACAATAGGAATGATCATATATTTTTTTGTATCATCATATAATCAGTAAACTCGGCATAATTTTCTCGAAAACCGTCACAATTTTACATTTTTACGGGACTTTGAATATTTGATAATAAAAGATAATGTTATATACCACTATAAACAGCAACGTGGTAATTAAAAATTAAAACTAACGCAAGCCAATAACATTGAAGGCATGTCCCTTAACCCCTAAAACAACATAGCAGCCTCACACTAAGGATACAGTACTATCTTTCAGCTAGGTCTTACTTGTAACAAAAAGTGCGAAAATCCTCATTAGACCCTTTAGTTGAACCTGAGGCATGCATCATATGTCAAAAGACTGATACTGAATACAACACCTCAATAGTGGCAGGACAAAAGTAACTGATGCAGGTAATATTCGACAGGATGATATGTATGAAACGGTGGAAAAAAGGCTGACTTTCTTAACTCTTTGACTGGCAAGCGCGCTTTAAAGCGCGGTCATTTGTAAGTAAGCTTTCATTCATAAAGTGACCAGTAGTAATTCTATAGTGGTAGAATTATGACGTCATAGTTTAAGGCGTAATTTTGATCACGCATTCCCATGATTACCCCGTGCTCTCAGACATGTCAGGTGCGCACTAAACACGTGTGAAAGTGAAGAGCCTAATTATTGACATTATAGTAACTTTACTGTTTATAGGTATGGTCACAGGCTACACACAAGTGACAGAATAGTTGTACTACGTTGGACACTGTTGAACAGTAGACCTAATACGCAAAAAAAGATACCTCTATAATAATAGATGGCGTATTTTATTATTATCGAATATGAACATATTGAAGCCCTCATTACATAATAATATGTTGTAAGCCACTATAACAATTATAATGTTAGAATTATAATTTCGGGCCCTATCATTGTTTTGCAGTTCTAATTTACTTCTAATTTTCGCCGGAAGCCTGCCCTGTCTATGTAGGCCTATTTTGCATGACGGCGTCAAAGAGCAATAATTACAGTTTGTTACTAGTGGCTAGTATTTGAAAAAATGTAATATATGATTCACGTTCAAAATAATGTCATGATACGATACGAAACATCATTTATACTGCCCATGGTAATAAAGTAAATACTGGAGTACAACAGCTTTTCCAATTGTGAAGTCGGGTATGCAAATATGACGTCGAAAATACGCCCCCCTCCCCCAAAAAAACAACATTATACGGGCTCAGTGTTTTTTGTTTTGGAACGTTTCATGGCAAAGACGACTTACACATCAATTGCATTCGCAAAAATATTGACAAAAAAGTAGATATTCCACTTAATATATCATCACCATGGTAACGATCACCCTGACCATTGTCATGGTTACGGGGGCGAATGACGGTATGTAATTTTCTGTTTCATTCCGCATATATGGTCTGTGGCTTGACCAAGTTTAAAATGTTTTATAAGCATACTGACGGAGCAGCAAGGAATTCTATCCATTGTGTCCATATTTTTCGAGCTTTTTTCAAAAATAATGATGCCAGTCAAAGAGTTAAACTCGTGATTCACCAAAAAGTTACATATACCATATATAACGTTACTAGTTAGTGTTGCAAACCCCTGATTTCATGTTGGAATAACAGTGCTCTTCCTAGAATCGCTCATTTGTCTGTTTAAGGCGCATGTATCCACTGACGGAGATAAGTTACTACAAACTTATCAGCTTAAGATTTTCATTCACTATAGATACATTTTGTAGCAATTCCGTCATATTCTTCAGATATAAGGATTCAATAGAATGTAGTTAATAGCATCCCGCGACCAAGTGTAAAACTGACTGGACACTGTGAATCCCAATTGGCTCTCATGTCGAGTTCCCGCAAAATGCATAGCATTTTGACAAAATGATCCCAGGAATTACAAGTCTCTGTTACACCACATGTTTCAGACTAGAACACATTCAATTCGTCATTCAGCTCGTCTTTGAAGAGGTTGACATGAATGTATGTAGGCCTACATGTTCTCTGCTCTCATCTATTTTCTTCTCTGATACATGTACATAGTTTTGTTTGTCATCATTCTCCCCTTAGGTATTGAATCTGTCAAAATGTTCTCAGCCCCACTGACATTGATCGACACACTTGCGAATGGGGAATAGGTACAGCATTAATGAAAGTTAACGAACCTAAACACAGCAGTCAACACCAAGCTGTTGAAATCAGAGGTCATTCATAATTATTTTACAGGCAACATACACACCCTCTCATTACAAGTAGCAGACAAATGAGACTGGTCTAATTGATTTAAATGCTATTTAATGTACAGTATGGAATATTGTGTCAGAACTGGTAGAAATCCTACGGTTCTTTGGGTGACATGTCCATTTGTAACCAGTAAGCGTATTAAAGGCGCTCCACGACGGCATTGTTATTCACTGTTTCTTTAATACCTTGAAACGGGTGGCCAAGCTGTCAAAGGCCTAATTCGCATTTTTGTCTGCGAATTTAATGCCCTGATCAAATACAATGGAGACGCATTCATAACATGCAAATATATTGTTACCTCATACAATGTGTTGAAAGTTAGTTTAATTTCTTTGCAGTTTAATAAAATTTTGCATAATTTGACAAACTATTTTGTAATTACCTTCCTCTGTGACCAACGTGACTATTTGGTATATTTGGTTTATATTACTATTCCCTGATATCTTAGTTGAGTTGTACAGCATTAGAATAGGGATGGTGTCGTGAATGCCTTCAATGACAGATAATTTGGGGATAAAGCTTTTTGTGCTTTTAATGTCAGAAAATGAAATGAAATGAATCGGGCTTTAGGCCACTTTTGTGCACATACAGGCTAAATCGGGCCAGGATTAACTCCTGAGGATGGTGAGATGAGTGAGACTACACTGCCGTCCAGACACAGGATTCAAAATTTAAACCCTGGAGGACTGAGGCCGAGCACGCTACGTCTCGGTCACAGAAGCTCCCCACAATACTGAGTTTTACGAGTGGATGAGGAAGAAACATTTGTGTTTCTTTCAAACCGACGAGACCGAGAAACGAGCCCTGAACCACTCCCATAGGCCCTCGCCCTTTAATGTCTTGTAGCGGCCTTACTACGCATTTATTTGTGTGATAATCAATGTTACTGGCCAGTAATTTTAGAAAAAAAACATTATTTAATCGGCAATAAATTCAAGCTTTACCTGAGCAGGCAAGCTGAGCATCAATCCTACCAACGGGTAGCAAACGCGAAGCGTTAGCACGTTAACACACAATTGTTTTGATGTTGTGACAGCCTTGTGGATGGCGGACAAACATTAGGTAAACATTAATGTTGCATGTTTGCTGGGAGGCTAATAGTGATGAGCAGATTTCCTCATGCATTTTGGCTCAGATGCTGCAGCCTGTGTATTTGGGCAGGAGGTGTTGAAGGACAGATATTCAATGTAATTGGCTTGCGCTATTTGGATTTCTAACTACCACGTTACTGTTTATAAGGGTTTAACACGTTATGTTATGAAATTATGTTTAAAGTCTACTATTCTAAATATATTTAAAAAGACCGATGATACAAATGAAATATATTGTTTCTAAAACACGCTAATAAGATATACTTTAATAGAATGGAACACTTAATAAGTAAATTGTAATTCCTCAGAAAATAGGAGACGTTTTAATTCTTAGGGTTGCTGAAATTTGATCAGGGATCATGTTATGCCACATACTGACCTCTTGTGACCTTGAACTTTATCCAATGTAATTGATTTTTTTCTACGTTATCACAGGGTCTGCACTCGTTACTTTGAGGGTTTAAATGATGGTGTCATTACATGTATCATTAACTGTGAAATATTCCAAAAATCCTGAAAAAATTAAATTATGTCGGTTTTCTGAAGTTTTTTTGTAAGTGTATTAATTACTAGTATTGAATGTAGCTCTCATGGTACCAATAAAATATTTGATCACCCCTAATATTTCTAAAAAAAAACTTTTATATGATAAACTTCACTGGAAGAAAATTTTCACTATATTAAGTAAATTGCAATTCCTTTAACAATTGGAAACGTTTTAATTCTTAGGAGCGCTTAATTTTGGGCAAGGGTCATATTATTCCACATCTTGACCTCTGGTGACCTTGAACTTTATTCAATCATGTAGATTTTCCACCATCCGTTCACATGGTCTACACTCGTCATTTTGAGGGCTTTAATGTTAATGCAGGTGGGTTTTCAGTGCTGGTATGCCATTTTGAAAGCATAAGATCGTTAATTTTAGGCAGGGTTTTCCATTTAATTTTTGTATACAAAATCTTGAATATATCTCACTTACTGCTGGGTTTCAGAATGTCCACCCTCGCTAAAATGTGCCCCAGGTGGTCTACTATAAAAAAACAGGTGGGTGATTTCGGAGCCATTTTTGTACGCAAACACCCCTTGGCTCCAGGACTACCTGGACAACCTGTATCTCCTCCTGATCTCCCCGTCATCGTACGCATCTAATGGATGGGTTCGATCCCTGAATACCCGTTGCTTTCTAAAGTGTCGGCTGTTATGCTCACGCAAGCGAAGATACACAGCCATTTTGGTCGTTTGTCGAGAGCGTACATGACACAAACAGAATGCGTGGAGCTCTAAAGTTAATATTTTTGCGTCTGCGGCAGCCCTGCCCTCGCCGCAGAATTAGACCGTTTTGGTCGCACATTCAGCGATGAAAACTGGTCGCACATCTTTATGCACACGACTTTTTTGTAAACTAGCGATCAGCGACGAAATTCAGCACGTTGCGACAGCGATAACGCTTTATGCACCCGACCCCCTGAGGGCACGCTGACGACGCTGACGACGCTGACGACGCTGGCGACGCTGAAGACGCTGACGACGATGGCGACGCTGACGACGATGGCGACGCTGGCGACGCTGAAGACGCTGACGACGCTGACGACGATGGCGACGCTGACGACGATGGCGACGCTGACGACGCTGACGACGCTGACGACGATGGCGACGCTGACGACGCTGACGACGCTGGCGACGCTGACGACGATGGCGACGCTGACGACGCTGAAGACGCTGACGACGATGGCGACGTTGACGACGCTGACGACGATGGCGACGTTGACGACGTTGAAGACGATGGCGACGCTGACGACGATGGCGACGCTGACGACGCTGGCGACGCTGAAGACGCTGACGACGATGGCGACGCTGACGACGATGGCGACGCTGACGACGCTGACGACGATGGCGACGCTGACGACGCTGGCGACGCTGACGACGCTGACGACGCTGACGACGATGACGACGCTGACGACGCTGACGACGCTGACGACGATGGCGACGCTGACGACGATGGCGACGCTGACGACGATGGCGACGCTGACGACGCTGATGACGCTGGCGACGATGGCGACGCTGACGACGATGGCGACGCTTACGACGATGGCGACGCTGACGACGATGGCGACGCTGACGACGCTGGCGACGCTGACGACGATGGCGACGCTGGCGACGATGGCGACGCTGACGACGCTGACGACGCTGGCGACGCTGACGACGCTGGCGACGCTGAAGACGCTGACGACGATGGCGACGCTGACGACGCTGACGACGCTGACGACGATGGCGACGCTGGCGACGCTGAAGACGCTGACGACGCTGGCGACGCTGAAGACGCTGACGACGATGGCGACGCTGACGACGCTGAAGACGCTGACGACGATGGCGACGATGGCGACGTTGACGACGCTGACGACGATGGCGACGCTGACGACGCTGAAGACGCTGGCGACGCTGACGACGCTGTCGACGCTGGCGACGCTGGCGACGCTGAAGACGCTGACGACGATGGCGACGCTGACGACGATGGCGACGATGGCGACGCTGACGACGCTGACGACGCTGACGACGATGGCGACGCTGAAGACGCTGACGACGCTGACGACGATGGCGACGCTGACGACGCTGACGACGATGGCGACGCTGACGACGCTGAAGACGCTGACGACGCTGAAGACGCTGACGACGCTGACGACGATGGCGACGCTGACGACGCTGTCGACGCTGAAGAAGCTGACGACGCTGACGACGATGGCGACGCTGACGACGCTGACGACGCTGACGACGATGGCGACGCTGACGACGCTGGCGACGCTGACGACGCTGACGACGCTGGCGACGCTGACGACGCTGGCGACGCTGAAGGCGCTGACGACGCTGACGACGCTGACGACGCTGACGACGATGGCGACGCTGACGACGCTGACGACGATAGCGACGCTGACGACGCTGACGACGCTGACGACGATGGCGACGCTGACGACGCTGACGACGCTGACGACGATGGCGACGCTGACGACGATGGCGACGCTGACGACGCTGACGACGCTAAAGACGCTGACGACGCTGGCGACGCTGACGACGCTGACGACGCTGAAGACGCTGACGACGCTGAAGACGCTGATGACGCTAACGACGATGACGACGCTGAAGACGCTGATGACGCTAACGACGATGACGACGCTGACGACGCTGACGACGCTGACGACGATGGCGACGCTGACGACGATGGCGACGCTGACGACGCTAAAGACGCTGACGACGCTGGCGACGCTGACGACGCTGACGACGCTGAAGACGCTGACGACGCTGAAGACGCTGATGACGCTAACGACGATGACGACGCTGAAGACGCTGACGACGCTGACGACGATGGCGACGCTGACGACGCTGACGACGATGGCGACGCTGACGACGCTGAAGACGCTGACGACGCTGAAGACGCTGACGACGCTGACGACGATGGCGACGCTGATGACGCTGTCGACGCTGAAGAAGCTGACGACGCTGACGACGATGGCGACGCTGACGACGCTGACGACGCTGACGACGATGGCGACGCTGACGACGCTGGCGACGCTGACGACGCTGACGACGCTGGCGACGCTGACGACGCTGGCGACGCTGAAGACGCTGACGACGCTGACGACGCTGACGACGCTGACGACGATGGCGACGCTGACGACGCTGACGACGATAGCGACGCTGACGACGCTGACGACGCTGACGACGATGGCGACGCTGACGACGCTGACGACGCTGACGACGATGGCGACGCTGACGACGATGGCGACGCTGACGACGCTGACGACGCTAAAGACGCTGACGACGCTGGCGACGCTGACGACGCTGACGACGCTGAAGACGCTGACGACGCTGAAGACGCTGATGACGCTAACGACGATGACGACGCTGAAGACGCTGATGACGCTAACGACGATGACGACGCTGACGACGATGGCGACGCTGGCGACGCTGACGACGATGGCGACGCTGACGACGCTGACGACGATGACGACGCTGACGACGATGGCGACGCTGGCGACGCTGACGACGATGGCGACGCTGGCGACGATGGCGACGCTGGCGACGCTGACGACGCTGACGACGATGGCGACGCTGACGACGATGGCGACGCTGACGACGATGGCGACGCTGACGACGCTGACGACGCTGACGACGCTGAAGACGCTTGCGACGCTGACGACGCTGACGACGCTTGCGACGCTGACGACGATGGCGACGCTGACGACGCTGGCGACGCTGGCGACGCTGAAGACGCTTGCGACGCTGACGACGCTTGCGACGCTGACGACGCTGAAGACGCTTGCGACGCTGACGACGCTGAAGACGCTTGCGACGCTGACGACGCTGAAGACGCTTGCGACGCTGACGACGCTGAAGACGCTTGCGACGCTGACGACGCTGACGACGCTGACGACGCTGAAGACGCTTGCGACGCTGACGACGCTGACGACGCTGACGACGCTGACGACGCTGGCGCTGACGACGATGGCGACGCTGACGACGCTGCACAAGACGCTGACCCTGTCAGCACCCAGCTAGCTGATTATTCTGGTTTGTGACTCAAGTTGAATAAAAACATTCTGATTTTATTAAATGTGACCCGCCACGCGAATTTTCAAAATTGATTTTCATAGTTGATATGATAGCCGTTTCCTTTCTGCTTGGATAACTAAACGAATTTTTGAAAAATATTTAGAACTTTTTGTTTTATGTTTTTTTTTTTTTTGTTTTTTTAATATTTTAAAATTAGTTATGTAATCATTAAATTAAAATTTCAATGACGTCATAAATAATTGTAAAAAAAGCCCATGGGAGGTATCTTCTCGCATGGCGGGTCGCAAATGATAAGTGTAATAATTATCTCAAAAAGACAGCCAAGGACCTCGTATTACGGTGTAGGCTTATTATAGTATACCATTTCTCATTTTGGGCGGGGGCCCTAGGGTAGTGGTTAGCACCGCTGCCTTTCACGCCAGAGTCCGGGGTTCGGTTCCCGGTCTCGGCGGTTTGAAAGAAACAAAATTGTTTCTTCCCCATCCACGTGTGAAAGTTAGTATTGTGGGGAGCCTCCGTGACCGAGAGGTAGCGTGCTCGGCCTCAGACCGCCAGGGCTCGAATTTCGAATCCTGTGTCTGGAGGACAGTGTCATCTCAATCATCTCACCATCCTCAGGAGGTTCTCCTGGCCCAGTTTAGCCTATATGTGCACAAAGGTGGCCTAAAGCCCGATTCATTTCATTTCATTTCTCATTTTGAATTATCTTCAAAACCAGCGAGTCAACATGTCCTGTTTGCTGGAGGAAATGGGACGAGGGGACTTAAAGGGTTAAATCCCCCGCGAGTCGAGTTGGACGAGGGGCTGAAGGGGTTAGATCAATATCGAGTCCTGCTTGGTGTAGTAAATGAGACAGGGGGCCTTAATGGTTAGATCACCACCGAGTCGACATGTCCTGTTTGATGGAGTAAATGAGACAAGGGGCTTAAAGGGTTGGATCACCATCGAGTCGACTTGTCCTGTTTGCTGGAATAAATGGGACGAGGGGACTTAAAGTGTTAGATCACCACCGAGTCGACATGTCCTGTTTGCTGGAATCTGTCAACAACACCCTGGAACTCTTTTTTTCTGATGTCCACGAAAGAAGATTTGATTTCTATAGTAATTTAGCAGACTATCGCTCGCACGGTTCATGGGGTCGACCACGGGTGAGTGATAGGACCGACGCCACGCCGTCAGGGCTGCAACCCCGGGTCGCCAGCCTCTACGAGGCATTCAAGCCGGCCATTCAACCTGTGCGGGATTAGTATAGCGTTGAAACACCGTCTCAGACGCTGGCCCAAGTTTAAACCAGCACAGGTTCAGCGTCTCCAGTTTGCTGGCGTACTCCACGACAGCCGTAAACAATACGGCACCTTGTCAGACGGGTGACCAGATCACTTAGACCAATTTGCCGTCTTGCCAGCTAAATCAACGTAGCTGGCAGCGTGTTATTGATTGGAGAATGGATGCCTGCCCAGCTTTTCTTATCTCTAACATATCGGATCGCTGATCAGGGGTGAATGTATTGCTCCGGCTAGTATTCACTGGGCTTTAGTATCAGTAAATGCTTATTGATACTTTACTTACACTGTTGTCAATCAGTCTGACGCCGTCTGTCTGACCAAGGAAAATAGAATCAGATTTCCCTTGGTCTGACGCCATGGTGCCGCGCTCAACTCTCACACAACAACTGCTACTTCTACGAAATTGCAGATTCAGCTGACATGGACTATTCTGAATCGTATGACTAATAACTAGGTGAAATAGCAGGAGCTGATAAAAAACTTCAAATGACAAAAAATACTTCCATTTATGAAAAATGGACACCTTCCAAAATCAATTATTTATAAACGTAAGCATGTACTACCAACTATTGTTGGTACAATGCTGGGCTAGCGTCGTAGACGATGGGCCTAAAAAATAAAACTACACATAAGGAGTCATGAAGTGATACGTACTGCTGGAACGATGTGTTTTGTATAAACATGTCGTCGCTTAGGGGGATGGTCGTATAATAATGCGACCATTTAATGCTCATCGTATATAGTTTATTGAAAACAAAAATATGTCCTGGAATGTAACAATAATTGGGGTGACGTATTTTATTGTCCTAATATTATATAACATGAAAATCTTATTCGCTGGATTTTTATATATCCGACAAGTAGGCCTATCCGTTTTAAAATATCACAAAAAATAGTCACAGACATATTAAACCCATTTGAGAGTCGCGCCATAGAAAAAAATGTGTGATGATTTGTTTACCAAACGGATAAAAATACGGAAAATGTCATTGTGTTGTACACAAAGCTGTTTATCTTGCACAAGTTATCTGAAGACATCATTGCTTGTACAAGTCCACTCAAGTTATATTCTATTCTATTGGTATTTTTGCTTTAGATATCCTATCCGCCCCTTTTCTAGAAATCATGAAAATATTATCACTAAATAGATAATACATCTAATTCTCGCACTCATGCTGTTATCTTTCACCACGAGACGTATGGTGAGATCACCTCATCTCGCAGTCTCTCCGAAACGCGTCATTGCTTAGTTTGATTTTGCCGCTTTTAATAGATATTCGTACGAGAAAATACATACTGCATCGTTGGGTACGGCGAGATGGGCTGATCTCAGCACTCGTCACCACATCAATGGTGATGTGGTGACTTGGGCTGAGATCAGCCCATCTCGCCTTCCCAACAATGCCGTATGCAAATAATTTAGCGACTGTTAACCCTTATCCTGCTAAGTTAATTTATTTAAATTTTCACCCACTTGAAGTTGTGCATCGCTACCGCGACCCATAACCTCAGGGGGCTGATTTTTTTGTAAATTTGAGATCTATCCTCTGCAAATCCTGATGTTTAGACACATATTTTGTTCTCAATATCAGCGATTTGATCAACAAATAAAACAAATTAAAGACGACAATAGTCGTGATCAACAGGATAAGTGTTAATATTATTTTATCTCTAAAATATAACTTTGTGGGTTTTACGGTTTCATTAAACACAATAGGGGGCCTACGGTAATATTCAATACAAATATATTTTTCTCGGCTATAAATAATATGTGGTAATCTACAAAACCAGGTGCATTACGGACATTTATTTTCCTTTTTTATCCTCAATAGTGGAACATTTCTTCAAGATACTTTAGCATTTCTATCATTATCACTCATTGTTCTTTATCTCCGTTAATTTTACACCAAGTCCCCAAAACGAATAATCAGAATTGTGGACAATAATGAATGCAATGCTCAAGTAATAGGCCTAAGTCAAGCGATCAATCAAAGTCAATAAGTCTGTAGCCATGGGACTCATTTCAGATAGTGTGGACTTGGATTATCAACGCAGTGAATGATGACATAGTCAGAGGTGTAGACGGATGATAAATAGAATGAACATCTCCAGCTGAGACAGATTTGTTATTAGGGGGAGCTCAGACATACATGCATACTTATGATTTTACTTGGCCACCTTCTCAAATCGTTTGCCCAGTTCTGCCCAGGAGCGGAATCCGAAGTCTCATCCAACAGCGCGCCGCACGGCGGGTGACGACGCCACTGATGTTGCCAGGATCCCAGAAAATACGGGAAGTTCATCTAATGCTGGTGTGATGTTGGACCACCGTCGGAGCCGGTGGTCCAACATCACACCAGCATTTGTTCAACTTCTTGTTTTCGCAGAGACAGCGATAATCTGAGCGATAATAAAGGTAAACGAGGGTTTGGTGTGGGCGCTCCTACAAGGTGGGCGAGCGCTGCGCCACGGGGACCTGTCTGACTCCACGTTTGAAGATGCACTAATGCTGTGACGATCCCCAGGAAACAAACGACATTTACACTATGTTGGGTTAATGCTGGACCGCGTTTGAGATGTCGGTACGAAATTACCCCAACTTAGTGTCAGTGGCTCGTGTTTCTTGCAGAGTTTTGCAATCTTACACAGCAAAACAAAACAGACCTTAGAGCGGCATCTATAGTGGCACTTCTGAAGAGTGATAATTGTGCATAATGTTTATTTCTGACACGGACACAATTTCTGAAAATACGCTATACTGATCACCTTCGTGTAATGCCTGAATGTCACTGAAGCTTAACATTGTAATTTGAGGTCCAGAAATTGGTTTCGCGCCCCAAAATTAGTCAGAAATTACATATCACAGTTGATTATGGGATAATTAGTTAAAAATCTATTTCGTTCAAAACTCAGCTAGCGGCCAACTGGGATTTTTTTCGGCAAAACGCAACATGCATCTGGGAGACCAGTGGATAAAATAAGTAAATACTTGCTTTTCACTGTGATCGATGGCGGCAATTTTGGATTTTACGCTCTACCAAATTCCGCCTACCTTTTCTAGAGAGGTGTAGGAGCTTATTTTTTGACAAATACCTTAAGCTACCTCAAAAATCGTGAAACCTTACTTATACAAGGTTGGTCACGTAATCATGGTTTTGTACCCTACTACAGTGCAGGAGTACCATGTCGACTTTGACATCTTTACAAAGGAAAAATAACCAATATTAAGTCGGGGGGATGGGTTCATATTATATCACAGGGGGATTTAAGAACTATTTTTCCCGCTGTTTTTTTAATGTTGTTATTTTAACAAACGTTAAAATATTATTGATGAAAACGTCAATAGAAAATTGCTATATGGCCTATATAAGTACACCGCCTACGTCTTTATCTAAAAAATATATATCCAGAAGTAAAGCTTTGATTTAATTAATTAATCCCCTGGTTCTGTGTATGATACATTTACATTGGGAAGTAAATATAATTATATAGATCATTGAAAAATTCGCATTGACAATGTGCAGGACTATCCCACCCTGGTTTCCAACATGTGTTAAAATAGGAACCTATAAACTAAGTATGAACACATACCTCCACCTTGCTCCGTAAACTCAATATAATCATCATTAAAATATGATTTACTATCATGGTGGGACACACGTCGAAAATCATACCCAATTTACCCACCAAATGCCTACTTCCATTTGAACCAGAATAAGTTACCATGTAAGCCTAGGTGATATCATTTAAATTATGCTGCGGTAGTAAAAGAGAGGCCACTGCCATCAGCACTACACTGGTCAGTTCTACCAACAGCTTGTGACGAAGCCATCGCCCTCTGGTGAATACTTTCACTTGAGATTGGAAACAACGAATATGATGTCATTGTCACCTGGTTCGATAGTAATGCACGATATGTTTTAGCATCAGAGATCAATGCGGTATGAACAGTGTTTTATTTAGCATACTAACAGCTGTATGTGTCACTCGACTTCCGTTTCGTCTCATGTCGTTACAGCTCTGACCGTTGTGATGCGAGTTCCAATTGCCAGACAACGATGTTTTCTTAGATACTAATGGTTTTTATGCAAACAAAAGGATATATTGATTCTAATGTTGGCAAAAGTTAGAGAGACTATATCGATCCATCTGCCCACGTCGACTTTGAAGAAGAGTGAAAAGAAGAGATCTGCGAGCGTCACGTGTATTGATGTTTTTATCAGCTTATATTTCCCTTGTTGGTCACTTCGTGCAGTATGACTTAGTGATGTGATGTGTGGCGAGATCATTCAAAATACATTGCCATGTTGCACACACGTGTAGGCGCATTTGATTCATACCAAACCTCCAGCTGCAATGACAGGCGTATTGCTGTTATGATGCTGTTATAGCATGAATTCGAATACTGACTGACTGCCCTATATGGCTAATATTCTTTGGAAAAGGACCTTCCTGAAATAAAATGATATTTTCCTATGTGTAGGCCTACAAAATATTATTACAAACAAATACGTTGTCACATGCTAAATGTAGTGGGCTCACATTTGTCATGCTGTGAGAAGAGGTGGATGTTTCCGTACCCCGGCCCGCAACGGGGCTCATTTCTACTATATGAGCCCATAGAGTTATTAACTCAATGATGAACCTATCCTCTTTCTGTATTGCACAGTACGATATACATCTTAGCAAAATCCAGGCTTTTGAACAGTTTGGAGCAATGTAGTATATAAAATACCACGATAACCAAAATTCGGCCCATCCCGGAGTCTAACCAGCTAACTTGGTTGCAAGTCCAACGCCTGAGACTGAGGTACCGTGGAAGGTCAGCAGTGAGAGCAGGCTACACCCGCTGCTAAAAAGTTAACAATCTCCAAACAATCTCAAAAACAAAACACACACAATAGCATGTTTCCAATCTCAGTTTCACCGCAAAATAACTGAAAATGTCTCGATTTTATGAAATATGGAATTATAAAAAGCTTTAGTAATATATGAAATGAAAGCTGAGAACGTCCTTATTGTGGTGAAAGCTGAGAACGTCTTTATTGTGGTGAAAGCTGAGAACGTCCTTATTGTGGTGAAATCTGTGAACGTCCTTATTGTGGTGAAAGCTGAGAACGTCCTTATTGTGGTGAAAACTGAGAACGTCCTTATTGTGGTGAAATCTGTGAACGTCCTTATTGTGGTGAAATCTGAGAACGTCCTAATTGTGGTGAAATCTGAGAACGTCCTTATTGTGGTGAAATCTGTGAACGTCCTTATTGTGGTGAAAGCTGAGAACGTCCTTATTGTGGTGAAATCTGTGAACGTCCTTATTGTGGTGAAAGCTGAGAACGTCCTTATTGTGGTGAAAGCTGAGAACGTTCTTATTATGGTGAAATCTGTGAACGTCCTTATTGTGGTAAAAGCTGAGAACGTCCTTATTGTGGTGAAATCTGAGAACGTCCTTATTGTGGTGAAATCTGTGAACGTCCTTATTGTGTTGAAATCTGTGAACGTCATTATTGTAGTGAAAGCTGAGAGCGTCCTTATTGTGGTGAAATCTGAGAACGTCCTTATTGTGGTGAAAGCTGAGAACGTCCTTATTGTGGTGAAAGCTGAGCACGTCCTTATTGTGGTGAAAGCTGAGAACGTCCTTATTGTGGTGAAATCTGTGAGCGTCCTCATTGTGGTGAAAGCTGAGAACTTCCTTACTGTGGTGAAAGCAGAGAACGTCCTTATTGTGGTGAAAGCTGAGAACGTCCTTATTGTGGTGAAAGCTGAGAACGTCCTTATTGTGGTGAAAGCTGAGAACGTCCTTATTGTGGTGAAATCTGTGAACGTCCTTATTGTGGTGGAAGCTGAGAACGTCCTCATTGTGGTGAAAGCTGAGAACGTCCTTATTGTGGTGAAATCTGTGAACGTCCTTATTGTGGTGAAAACTGAGAACGTCCTTATTGTGGTGAAATCTGTGAACGTCCTTATTGTGGTGAAAGCTGAGAACGTCCTTATTGTGGTGAAATCTGAGAGCGTCCTTATTGTGGTGAGATCTGTGAATGTCTTTATTGTGGTGAAATCTGTTAACGTCCTTATTGTGGTTAAAGCTGAGAACGTCCTTATTGTGGTGAAATCTGTGAACGTCCTCATTGTGGTGATAGCTGAAAACGTCCTTATTATGGTGAAAGCTGAGAACGTCCTTATTGTGGTGAAAGCTGAGAACGTCCTTATTGTGGTGAAATCTGTGAACGTCCTTATTGTGGTGAAAGCTGAGAACGTCCTTATTGTGATGAAATCTGAGAACGTCCTTATTGTGGTGAGATCTGTGAATGTCTTTATTGTGGTGAAAGCTGAAAACGTCCTCATTGTGGTGATAGCTGAGAACGTCCTTATTGTGGTGATAGCTGAGAACGTCCTTATTGTCGTGAAATCTGAGAACGTCCTCATTGTGGTGAGATCTGTGAATGTCTTTATTGTGGTGAAAGCTGAGAACGTCCTTATTGTTGTGAAATCTGTGAACGTCCTCATTGTGGTGATAGCTGAGAACGTCCTTATTGTGGTGAAAGCTGAGAACGTCCTTATTGTGGTAAAATCTGTGAACGTCCTTATTGTGGTGAAAGCTGAGAACGTCCTTATTGTGCTGAAAGCTGAGAACGTCCTTATTGTGGTGAAATCCGTGAACATCCTTATTGTGGTGAAATCTGTGAACGTCCTTATGTGGTGAAAGCTGAGAACGTCCTTATTGTTGTGAAATCTGTGAGCGTCCTCATTGTGGTGATGGCTGAGAACGTCTTTATTGTGGTGAAAGCTGAGAACGTCCTTATTGTGGTAAAATCTGTGAACGTCCGTATTGTGGTGAAAGCTGAGAACGTCCTTATTGTGGTGAAATGTGAGAACGTCCTTATTGTGGTGAAATCTGAGAACGTCCTTATTGTGGTGAAAGCTGAGAACGTCCTTATTGTGGTGAAAGCTAAGAACGTCCTTATTGTGGTGAAATCTGTGAATGTCCTTATTGTGATGAAATCTGTGAACGCCCTTATTGTGGTGAAAGCTGAGAACGTCCTTATTGTGGTGAAAACTGAGAACGTCCTTATTGTGGTGAAATCTGTGAACGTCCTTATTGTGCTGAAATCTGTGAACCTCCTTATTGTGGTGAAATCTGTGAACGTCCTTATTGTGTTGAAATCTGTGAACGTCCCCATTGTGGTGAAAGCTGAGAACGTCCTTATTGTGGTGAAATCTGTGAACGTCCTTATTGTGGTGAAATCTGTGAACGTCCTCATTGTGGTGAAAGCTGAGAACGTCCTTAATGTGGTGAAATCTGTGAACGTCCTTATTGTGGTGGATTATGCCATATTTTACTTCATGTATTTTATTGACAATATTCCATGTGGTGTATTTATGTGCTGATAGAGCTCAAAGGGTTAATAAAGAATTACTGTCCTTCAGGATATTGATGACTAGCACTGCAAAGCGTGATAAGATTCAGGTAGGCAGGCTTAGTCACTGTTGGAAGATAGCGAAGTGCTCAATAGTGACTTAGCTTTATTATTAGCTCCCGCCATCAACGTGGGTGAGACGGAGGGAGTTATGGATTCCGCCTCCGTTTTCTTCTTTTGCCTATAACTTTGTAAGAAAACAAGCTAGGATAAAAAAAATTGGTTGAGGGTTACTTCCAGGTGGATAATGGACAGGTTAAAATATTTTTAATCTGAATTCAATACGCAAGGTCGCAGAGGAGAAATGAGGAGAAATGGCGTTGGGCCGTTGGGCCATTGGGCCGTCCGTGAACATTTCGTTTCCGGAGCATATCTCCGATTGTACTTGTCCGATTGTCTTCAAATTTTACACACAACACCTCTAGGGGGTCTAGTTGTGCCTGTTGGCCTACTTTTGTTTCAGAACTATGACCGATTTAGACGTTTTGACGCAATTCGTTTCCTGAGCAGATCTCGAAAAGTACTGGGCCGACTAGTCATATTGTACATACATGTTCTCTAAGGTCCCTAGTTGTGCCTTTTCAGGTTTTTGGACCTTGACCTTGAAGTTGACCCAGCACTTTGACCTAATTTATGACATCGGTAAATCCGACTGAAATATTTTGCGGAATATTATGAAAACCGCTAAAGATAGCTACACCATTACTATAAAACAAATTGTAAGGTTTCAGGAGATAATGCATTTTGTAAAATTTCAAGTCGATAAAATTCAAAATGGCCGCCCATCAGCCATTATTCACCTCGACAGGCCTGATATTGCGGAATATCACGAAAACGGCTCAAGATAGCTACACCATTACTATAAAACAAATTGTAAGGTTTCAAAAGAGGATGCATCTTGAAAAAAATCAACTTGATCAAATTCAAAATGGCCGCTTATCGGCCATTATTCACTTTCACATGGCCGATAATTGGTAAACCGTGCTAGATGGCTAGACCATTACTATAAAACAAAATATGAGTTCTCAGGGGAGAATGCACCCTGAATTTTTTTAACTCTTATCAAATTCAAAATGGCCGACAATCGGCATTATTTACCTAGATAGGCCTGATATCAGGTGAACCGTGCTAGATAGCTAGACCACTACAATAAAATAAAATATGACATTTCCGGAGAGGATGCCTTTTAAAAACTTTTGACTCGATCGAATTCAAAATGGCCGCCTATCGGCCACTATTTAATTTCACATTGCTGATATTTGGTAAACCGTGTTAAATAGCTAGACCATTACTATAAAACAAAATGTGAGATTTCAGGAGAAGACGCATCCTGAAAAAAATTGACTCGATCAAATTCAAAATGGCCGCCTATCGGCCATTATTCACTTTCACATGGCCGTTATTTGGTAAACCGTACTAGATGGCTAGACCATTACTATAAAACAAAATATTAGATTTCAGGAGAGGATGCATCCTGGAAAATTTCGACTTATTCAAATTCAAAATGGCCGCTTTTAGGCCATTATTCGCTTTCACATGACCGTTATCTGGTAAACCGTGCTAGATGGCTAGACCATTACTATAAAACAAAATGAGTTTTTTCGGGAGAGAATGCACCCTGGAAATGTTTAACTCTTATCGAATTCAAAATGGCCAACACTCGGCATTATTTACCTCGATAGGCCTGATATCAGGTAAACTGTGCTAGATAGCTAGACCATTACTATAAAACAAATAATTACTATAAAACAAAATGTGAGGTATCGGGGGAAGATGCACCCTGAATTTTTTTAACTAATCTATATCGTATTCAAAAAGACCGTAAATCAGCCATTATTTACCTCGATTGGCTGATATCGGGTAAACCGTGCCAGATAGGTAGACTATTACTGGGATAATGATTAGGATCATTATTTCAATAGAGGTTTACAATCTCTGACAGACTGTCTAGTTCTTATCTTACTCTTAGACTGAACCTCTTAGACCTAGTTGTCTTGCGTCTTGATTTTTGACCTAGCCTAGGACCACATTAATAACCCTACACAAAATTGCCTAAATCAAATTCTAATTTGGTGCGGGAGCTCCTGGATTTATGTAGTCTTGTTTGTAACGGTATTCAGTGTGTTCTGGCACTATGGAGATATACTGGCTGTTAATCTGGGCTTTATTGTGGCGCCAGGATAACAGGATGATAACAGGATGACGCACAGATAAGAATGTTATGTTGCTCCTCGGTGACGCACAGAGAACAGTGTTATGTCGCTCCTCTGTGACGCACAGAGAACAGTGTTATGTCGCTCCTCTGTGACTCACAGAGAACAGTGTTATGTCGCTCCTCTGTGACGCACAGAGAACAGTGTTATGTTGCTCCTCGGTGACTCACCAAGAACAGTGTTATGTCGCTCCTCTCTGACGCACAGAGAACATGTTGCTCCTCTGTGACATACAGAGAACAGTGTTATGTCGCTCCTCTGTGACGCACAGAGAACAGTGTTATGTCGCTCCTCTGTGACGCACATAGGACAGTGTTATGTCGCTTCTCTGTGACGCACAGATAACAGTGTTATGTTGCTCCTCGGTGACTCACAGAGAACATGTTGCTCCTCTGTGACACACAGAGAACAGTGTTATGTCGCTCCTCTCTGACGCACAGAGAACATGTCGCTCCTCTGTGACACACAGATAACAGTGTTATGTCGCTCCTATGTGACGCAAAGATAACAGTGTTATGTCGCTCTTCTGTGACGCAAAGAGAACATGTTGCTCCTCTGTGACTCACAGAGAACAGTGTTATTTCGCTCTTCTGTGACGCACAGAGAACAGTGTTATGTTGCTCCTCTGTGACTCACAGAGAACAGTGTTATGTCGCTCCTCTGTGACTCACAGAGAACAGTGTTATGTTGCTCCTCGGTGACTTACAGAGAACAGTGTTATGTTGCATCTCGGTGACTCACAGAGAACATGTTGCTCCTCTGTGACACACAGAGAACAGTGTTATGTCGCTCCTCTCTGACGCACAGAGAACATGTCGCTCCTCTGTGACACACAGAGAACAGTGTTATGTCGCTCCTCTCTGACGCACAGAGAACAGTGTTAATATGTTGCTCCTCTGTGACGCACAGAGAATAGTGTTATGTCGCTCCTCTGTGACGCAGATATAACAGTGTTATGTTGCTTCTCGGTGACGCACAGAGAACAGTGTTATGTTGTTCCTCGGTGACGCACAGAGAACAGTGTTATATTGCTCCTCTCTGACGCACAGAGAACATGTCGCTCCTCTGTGACGCACAGAGAACAGTGTTATGTCGCTCCTCGGGGCCTCACAGAGAACAGTGTTATGTCACTCCTCTCTGACGCACAGAAAACAGTGTTATGTCGCTCCTCTGCGACGCACAGATAACGGTGTTATGTTGCTCCTCTGTGACGCACAGAGAACAGTGTTAAGTCACTCCTCTGTGACGCACAGAGAACAGTGTTATGTCGCTCCTCTGTGACGCACAGATAACAGTGTTATGTCGCTCCTCGGTGACTCACAGAGAACGGTGCTATGTTGCTTCTCGGTGACTCACAGAGAACATGTTGCTCCTCTGTGACACACAGAGAACAGTGTTATGTCGCTCCTCTGTGACGCACATAGAACAGTGTTATGTCGCTCCTCTGTGACGCACAGAGAACAGTGTTATGTCGCTCCTCTGTGACGCACAGAGAACAGTGTTATGTTGCTCCTCGGTGACGCACAGAGATTAGTGTTATATTGCTCCTCTCTGACGCACAGAGAACATGTAGCTCCTCTGTGACGCACAGAGAACAGTGTTATGTCGCTCATCTGTGACGCACAGATAACAGTGTTATGTTGCTCCTCGGTGACTCACAGAGAACAGTGTTATGTCACTCCTCTCTGACGCACAGAGAACGGTGTTATGTCGCTCCTCTGTGACGCACAGATAACAGTGTTATGTTGCACCTTGGTGACTCACAGAGAACATGTCGCTCCTCTGTGACGCACAGAGAACAGTGTTATGTCGCTCCTCTGTGACGCACAGATAACAGTGTTATGTTGCTCCTCGGTGACTCACAGAGAACAGTGTTATGTCACTCCTCTCTGACGCACAGAGAACAGTGTTATGTCGCTCCTCTCTGACGCACAGAGAACGGTGTTATGTCGCTCCTCTGTGACGCACAGATAACAGTGTTATGTTGCACCTTGGTGACTCACAGAGAACATGTCGCTCCTCTGTGACTCACAGAGAAAGTTTTATGTCGCTCCTCTCTGACGCACAGAGAACATGTTGCTCCTCTGTGACACACAGAGAACAGTGTTATGTCGCTCTTTTCTGACGCACAGAGAACAGTGTTATGTCGCTCCTCTGTGACGCACAGAGAACAGTGTTATGTCGCTCCTCTGTGACAGGCAGAGAACAGTGTTATGTCGCTCCTCTCTGACGTACAGAGAACAGTGTTATGTTGCTCCTCGGTGACTGACAGAGAGCAGTGTTATGTCGCTCCTCTCTGACGCACAAAAAACATGTTGCTCCTCTGTGACGCACAGATAACAGTGTTATGTCGCTCCTCTGTGACGCACAGAGAACAGTGTTATGTTGCTCCTCGGTGACGCACAGAGAACATGTTGCTCCTCTGTGACACACAGAGAACAGTGTTATGTCGCTTCTCTGTGACGCACAGAGAACAGTGTTATGTCGCTCCTCTGTGACGCACAGAGAGCAGTGTTATGTTGCTCCTCGGTGACGCACAGATAACAGTGTTATGTCGCTCCTCTGTGACGCACAGAGAACAGTGTTATGTTGCTCCTCTGTGACGCACAGAGAACAGTGTTATGTCGCTCCTCTCTGACGCACAGAGAACATGTTGCTCCTCTGTGACACACAGAGAACAGTGTTATGTTGCTCCTCTGTGACGCACAGAGAACAGTGTTATGTCGCTCTTCTGTGACGTTTTTTTTTCCTGCGATCAACACACTTAGATTTTAAATGACGTTCATTTACGCCTAATCAATGGGAAAGTCACCTGCCATTCAAATGACACGTGAACCCTCAAAAATACAATTAGTTTGGTGCACATTATTAAATGTTTTCAAACGCACAAATGTATATTATTACACAAATGATATATAGGTTAACCTTTTAACCGCCAAATTATTCAATCTGAATTTTAACCCACTTGAAGTTGTGTCTCGCTGACGCGATCCACAACTCCAAGTGAGTGAAAATTATCAGATTTGACAAAATGGAGGTCAACTCTTTTCAAATCTTGCTGGCTGATGTCACATTTTATATTTACCATATTTAAAATGTGGTACTTAATGTGCTAATAAAAATGAAAACCCGAATATATGCGGCACCGGCGGTTAGAGGGTTAAGACAAAGGTTTCGGTTCAGAAACTTCAGGGGACTTTACCAGCGCGGGGTGATCAGCACTACCACCTATGACGCCATAACAATTTTTATCGTACAAAAAACAGACACAAATAATAGGGAAAATTTGTTTATTAAAAATAAACATCAAATTAAACGACTACAAATAAAAAGGGCTTCACTTCAAATGTTGTTAATGTAAACGTGGTTGTAACAGAGTGAAGCCCTAAGACCAAAATAGGTATAAATTTACTTGACAGTCAGTTAACAGGATCAACCAGTGAATATTTATACATGTCTCTAATTGATCTAATCTACTATGAATATTAATACATGTCTCAAATTGATCAAATCTACTAGGACTATTTATACATGTCTCTGATTGATCTAATCTACTATGAATATTTATACATGTCTCTGATTGATCTAATCTACTATTTAAATGTGAACTTTGCCTCTTGTATCATTACAAACAAATTAGATATTATCAACCAAACTATCAATAACAATCTAGTAATTGTTCACACAAAACCAAACCTATCAATAACAATCTACTAATTGTTCACATTAATATAATAATGAACATTGACTCTTGTATCATTACATACAAATTACATAATATTGACAAAATCTATCAATAACATTATTAAACAAGATTATCTGTTGTTGAGGAGGGTATGAAAACGGTCAGAAGAAAAATGAACAAAAAACTTGCAGCGGATGGAAGCGGGAGGAGGTGGGATTTTCTTGATAGACATAGAATCTGCTATATAAATTTATATTTCTTTCGGATTAGTTTTTGGCTTGGACCACCCTCAAGATTTCATTGTCAAAAGAGACTGTTACAAACAAATCGAGATCCGAACAAACCACGAATTACATAGCTTGGGATTCGCCTAAGAATAATAATCTATTTTGTGTCCGATAAAAAGAGCTTTCATTTTACGAAAACTTTTTTTCATTGTCTGGGTGATGCTTTTCGCCATCCGGGTGATGCTTTTCAATGTCTAGATAACATTTTCACAGATATTTTCAATGTCTAGGTAATGCTTTTCAATGTCTAGGTGATGCTTTTCAATGTCTTGATGCTTTTCAATGTCCATGTGATGCTTCTCAATGTCTATGTGATACTTTTCAATGTCTATGTGATGCTTTTCAATGTCTATGTGATGCTTTTCAATGTCTATATGATGCTTTTCGATGTTTATGTGATGCAAATTGTTTATGTAATGCTTTTCGATGTCTATGTAATGTTTTTCACCATCCGGGTAATGCTATTCAATGTCTAGTCTGAGGCTTGTTTTAGCATAGTTACATTCTGGTTACATTCGTTACAATTTCCAAAATGTACATACATTCATAAGAATGAAATTGAGACAATTTTAAGTTCTAGTCTTCCACATCGTTCTAGATTTGTTTTCTTCAATTGAAATTAAAGTAGAAAAATGTAAAAATTGTACAATCAAAAAACCACCTAAAATATAATCTTATCTGGCATTTGTTCATCATTTGGGATATACCGGTACGATCTGCTGTATTATTAACGCGCAGAATTTCGTGTAATCTAGATTTGCATCACAGATATAAACAAATACCAGCTAATTGCTTTATTTACAGCTCTTATTCAAATTTATCTGAATTGGGCCGCCAGATCACCTTGAGTGCCTCAGAATTAATGTCGTCAGAAGGCACCAGATGAGGGGGTTCACAAAAAAGGTACATTTTTAGCGAGTGGGCGAGTGAGTGAGTGAGTGAGTGAGTGAGTGAGTGAGTGAGTGAGTGAGTGAGTGAGTGAGTGAGTGAGTGAGTGAGTGAGTGAGTGAGTGAGTGAGTGAGTGAGTGAGTGAGTGAGTGAGTGAGTGAGTGAGTGAGTGAGTGAGTGAGTGAGTGAGTGAGTACGCCAGAGTATAGATAAAGATCTCGGACGGCGGTATGCGAGGGTTTGTCTATAAAAGAAGATAATCTCGTTGTCATTGCATTTGTTTATGATCGATTTATTTGCACTCGTCCGTGCTCATGGTGATACATGTAGCACCACAGGTTACAGTCTACGAACTAAATATATCCCACTATTTTTGTACCGTGAAGATTGAATGAATGAATGAATGAATGAACGAACAAACAAACGAACGAACGAACGAACGAACGAACGAACGAACGAACGAACGAACGAACGAACGAACGAACGAACGAACGAACGAACGAACAAACGAACGAACGAACGAACGAACGAACGAACAAACGAACGAACGAACGAACGAACGAATGAACGAACGAACGAACGAACGAACGAACGAACGAACGAACGAACGAACGAACGAACGAACGAACAAATGAACGAGTGAATGATGAATGTTGTTTTATTAATGAAAACATTTGAAAGACAGCAGATAACATAGTGTTATTTAACGTTTAACAATTCTATAGATTTTAGATCAGTTGCGTTTATTAATAGGGATAAAACGAAAAGGAGACATTCAGTAATATAATAAAGGATAACTTTCCAGTATTTACAGTACATAACACTCAGTGATGGGCGTGGACAAGGCCAAGTGACAAGAAATTGATGCCATGATGGCGAGATGCCTGAATTGGCTGAGGGGAGTTGATGCTGAGATTCACAGTTGGTTAATATCACCACCCTGCTCTGAGCCATCTGATTGGTCGAGATCGGCTTTTTGACCAACCAGATGCCTACGATAAAAGTCAATATGTGCACTGATATGTACAGCAATCCAGCTATAGTTGTACAATGTTTCCAAATTACCATCTGAACCACACCTAGAATAGGCCGGCTATCTGTGCTAATATGGATCGTTGTTGACACATTTTATTGAAAGAGGAAGAGTTATGGAAAATGTAACGTAATTCATAGCGGGTAGCGTATACGGGGTCGAAGCCTGGTATTTAAAACTTCAAATTGTGAAGTTTTCTAACCACTTTCAGTAAATATAAGAAAAAACGTTACTTTTCAGGAATAGCGAAAGCGACCATTTCCTGATTCCTGGACTCCTATATTTATATAACGTGATGAAATGGAGACCAAACATCACATTGATCCAAGTATTATTGAACACAATATTGAACATAGCATGTTACACCTCTTAATACAATCGGTGTGGTTTTATCTAACACTAAATCATGTCATAAGAAATCGAAATGAAAATAGACAAAAACTATATAAATAACTGATATATTGAGAGTGTGGTGGTAAACAAAATCACACCTATGTGACATCAGATTGAAATAAACTGGAGGCCCTCTATGCACTGTTCCTAGGCGTATATTATATGATTTTTGTCTGTGTAACAATTTTTAATTTACTGTCATGTTTTTTTATATGGCATCAGTAATGGCATGATCAACTTGTTATTAAATCAGGCTACCCAAGAATATGTAATCACCACAAACCGTTTCAGTCTGCTAAGTAATATTTCCTGAACAATTTATAATATTTGACACAACTATTCTAGATTCTGTATATTAATGACTTGATGTATAATGATTTTTGTACAGTAATACCATACCACTTTGTTTACATGTCAGGCAACAGTTATTTTATACTCTTTTTTTCATCGAGAGAGAAGACTCGTTTACTATTGTATTTGCTTCAATTGTTAATAAATATGTTTACATTCAGCTTCAAAATGTGCTAGAATTGTTAAGAGTTGTGGTAAACAGATCAATAATTAAGTGAGGTAAACAGATCAATATATTACTTGTCTGCTATAATCAATAAATGACAAACACTTCGATGATAAATATTGACAGGTCTATGTTATACAGATATAAAAATAGTAAAAGGGAACGCATGTATTTATATATAATATAGGCATATGCCCATATACAGAAATACAAATAGTAAAAACAATTGATCATTGGCTGTAAAACGTTCCCCTGTAGAAAAGTAGCGTCTTAGAGCCAATCACTAAAAAGAGACATTTAATAGCCAAAAGAGGCAAATTTTATGATTTTCGACAAAATTTATAGAACTACTCCGAATTAGTATCATGGTTTAATGGCATATTGAAATTTCCCCTTAGGGATAAGGGGTGTAAAAATATTTGAAAAAAGAAATTGTAATATTTAAAAAAGGTATTTTCTCTTTACCAAATTATTTTTTTTAGATATAATTTTCTTTTCCAAATTTAAAAAAAAACTAAGATGTATAATTCTGCGTTGTGCCGATGCTCTCTGGCTGGTGTTGGCAGGAGCACGTGGAAAGCAGGAGAATACCTCAAATAATGACGTCAGAAGATAATATACATGCGGCGGCAAACGCGTGTCGTTTTGAAAAAAACCCACTAACGAATAGGGCCTAAATGTTGGATCTACAAACGGACATGCGTTTTGTGCTACGGCAAAGCGGACACAAGGAATTAACTAAAGTACATTACATAATCTAAACTGCAAAAATGGTGCGACAATCGAACGATAAAATGTTTTTTTAACGCATCGCAGGCATGCGAGTGTTCTGGTAAAATGTACATATTTTTTACAGATTTTTTATAATGTAATCTGCAGTCGCGTACAATACGCGCTGAAGCTGGGGTCACGCCACCACAGTTATTAACGACACGACAACACATGGCTGGGAAGGAGCTGATAGCTGTGACGGCAGCGATTATCACTTTATCCCCGACAAATGTTCTTGGTATAACTGGTGTGACCAAAATGACAAGTCGTCTCGTCATGTAGCTGTGGCACCGGTATGACCAAAACGACAAGTCGTCCCGTCGTGTAGCTGTGGCAGTGTCACCGGTGTGACAAGAACGACAAGACAGATTTATTAGTCGTCCTGTTGTGTAGCTGTGGCAGTGTCACCGGTGTGACCAGAACGACAAGTCGTTCCGTCATGTATTTATTTATTTATTGGGGCATATTAATACAGGGTAGACATTATTAGCAGTCAGACTATTTTTCATATGTGCCCTGTATAGATTATGTTAGCTGTGGCAGTATCACCGGTGTGACCAGAACAACAATTCGCCTCGTCGTGTAGCTGTAAATAGATTGTGGTGGATGTTCTCTTATTCAAATTACTGAAAACCAGAGAAAAAACTCAGTAGCACAAGCCTATAGGGAGATGTTATTTGTCAATAGAGAGGGTCCGGTACGGTTTAGGGTAATGTTTAGATGACGTCAGAGCCGAATGCATTCTATGATTGGTGGGTGCCTGCAAGTTAGCACCTAGACGGGGCACCTGTCTGGCACTTCGTTTCCAGACGGGGAGCTGGATGTTGTTTATAGACCCGAGAAATTCAAACAAAATGGCCGCCGTTTATACTGTTCATACCAGCTCGATTCGAGTTTTCAATTGCTGATATTTTCCTGACGCGAGCTTAAAAAATTATTAACGATAGCGGCCATACACTTTTTCAGTGTCTCAAATTGATTGTACACCACTAGACAGTCAAATGAGGGTGTGCAGACATCACACTGGTGCCTCGCCTGTTTTTTCAATAGGCAGCTTGTCAACCGGGGGCGGGACCGGTTGACAATGTTGACTAGTTAGCACACATCTATCACTGAAGTGTCAAGTGAAATTCCATGGGTGCTTTATATGATGATAAAATGGGCATTTTAAGAATTTAGGAATTAAAAGTAGAAAAAATCATAATGTGAAATCATTTCCATTGGAAATCATTTAGCATTCACCACTGACACAGCTTCTAGTATCGTACAGTTTGCTTCCATAGATGATACGGCGGAAGCATGCGAAGACGAGTGTGTTGACAAAATAAATAGTTCGGGTTTAGTTCGCCAATACCGCACATATAATAGGCCTACTATTGTGACGTAGGCCTATACCGTCGAATGTTTAGCAACTACGCCCATCCTCAAAAAAACCTAAATTTTGGGATATCTCTTGTATGGCTGTTTAAGGGAGTTGAGATCGAATCGGCTTTTAAAATTGGTCTTTAAACAGTGATTATGTCAAACGAAACAACATAAGATAAACCATGAGTTAATCCCTTCAGCGGTCGTGAAATAATAGCATATAGATACTCTGATGAAGAGGTTTCTGTGTGCTATGTAGTTGTTGTAAACGCATCCACGCGCTAGGTCAGACAGTTGCGTTTTTAAAAAGTGTTAAGAAAAAATAATATTCACGATTACATTTGTGATTAGAGCTTAAATGGTTTTGGTTATGATAATATTGGCCCAGCGTCGCAGACGGTGGCCCATCATTACATCGGCATTGGGCCAAAGTATCGTGTTATCTGGGAAGTGGCCTTTCTAGCGTCGGGGTAAGAAAGCGTCAACCGCATTGGTATGGGACAGTATCCCAGTAAACACGGGACAATCACCCAATGCTACTTCAATGTTGGGCCAGCGTCGAAGGATGTAGCTCAATATTGAAACAGCATTGGATGAATGGCAGATGTTCTGGCGCAAAGTATACACATACCCAATATTGGATTAGTGTTGGACCAGCATCGTAGACGATTGACCGGCAATGAACCAGCGATGGGCTGCGACGCTGGCCCAACATTGAACCGGAATTGGGTGAGTAGGCCTACATCGTGTGTATGTGTGTAGAGACACGCGGCAGCCCGATTCACTGGCAATACAAGTATTGCATAGATGTTGGCCAGCAGCGGCGATGGTGGTGGAAGAAATATACTTTAAAGATATATTTTAACTTGACTCCTTGGTTCTTTCCTTAATTCTATCCTGGACATTTAGGATTCTGGCCCATGAGTTAGATTAATACAGTTATATACAATACAAAATATGTTTTTACCACATCATATTCATAATACACGTACGATACATTGTATTAATATAATATATTATATAGTATTTTTAATATGAACATGTTATATATTTATATACACAATTTCTTGATATTTCGTTAACAACTATGCTATATAAGGTAGCATAATACTATCAGACTACATAACCATGATAACCAGCCATGTCTTATGTGGCGCTAAGCCAGTATGTTGATTAAAGTTTAGAATATAATTTAATGCCAGCTGTTGTGAAGTGTTATTTATAACAATGTGAACTGTAGCGTATATTTAGGCTAAGTTTGACATTTCAGGTCCATTTTGACGCCTCATGTTATTGTTTTAGCTGTCACGACAGTAAATCAATCCTAAGAGCTCTCTATTATCCGATTATAGTACTATACATTGAGTCAAGTCTTATTATGAGTTTCTATCAGTCACAGTGCTCTCCATTGAAGTCTCCCTTCGAAAAGTGATCCGGGCTGCAACAAAGAATTCTAAAACTCTATACATATTAAGGATAAACCTTATAATTCCTTTGATGTTGTAGTCTTAAAATATTAAATATCACAGAAATGACTTGCTAGATCACAATAATCATACAGGGACAAAAAATAATTTCATAATTTATTTTTAAATTTGTGCAACACGATTTTCAAAATGGTACACAACCCTGCATATGGCGAGGCAATAATTATAAACTATAATTTCCGTGTATCATGCTCCTTATTAATAACGTCAATAATGTCTTTAGTATTTTCCACTCATGCTGTCACTTTCAGCGAAGATTTAAATGTAAAATGTATCCTAAATTTTGAATATACTCATGAGTTAAGAATTTATTAAATCCAAACATTTTTGGCCACTTAACGCTGTGGATGAGAGCAGGTACATGACCATTAAAGCTGGAAGTTATAGAAATACAATTTTGAAGTTTTGTATCGATACTGCGACCCACAACTTCTAGTGGGTAAAAAAGAGTCATATGTACAATCTGAATAAAAACATAAGCCAATCTAGGTAATTTAATATGCCTACTCAGTTATTCTTGCCTGAACTAAAAAAGACTTAACCCGGTTACAAACGTAACTAGTACTTTAGAGGTTAATGTACTTAGGCCAAAAGCCCAAAGCTTATTGAAATCAATAGTTTTCTAGCACATACCTCGGCAGACTTGACAGAGATTGGCTGTCTGGCGTGAAGTGTAACTGGACATAGTTGAATTGTTGGTGCTGCCGGTAGCTGCGATAGTTATGGTGGTCTCTGCATCACCCACACGTATAACCTGCATAGTCACAAAACACGTGAAAATATAAAGAAAACCAGAGAGGAGTCTAGAGAGTTATAGCACGAAGAATGTCTGGATTATTACGTAATCAGTAAGTCCTACTGAAGAAGTAAACTGTCTGGATGATTACGTCATCAGTACGTCCTACTGGTGAAGTAAACTCTCTGGATTATTACGTCATCAGTACGTCCTACTGATAAAGTAAACTGTCTGGATTTTCACGTCATCAGTACGTCCTACTGATGACGTAATCTGTCTGGATTATTACGTCATCAGTACGTCCTACTGATGAAGTAAACTGTCTGTATGATTACGTCATCATTACGTCTTACTGATGACGTAATCTGTCCGGATTATTACGTCATCATCACGTCCTACTGATGAAGTAGACTGTCTGGATGATTACGTCATCAATACGTCCTACTGATGAAGTAAACTGTCTGTATGATTACGTCATCATTACGTCTTACTGATGACGTAATCTGTCCGGATTATTACGTCATCAGCACGTCCTACTGATGAAGTAGACTGTCTGGATTATTACGTAATCAGTACGTCCTACTGATAAAGTAGTTGTCTGGGTTATTACGTCATCAGTACGTCCTACTAATAAAGTAAACTGTCTGGATTATTACGTCATCAGTACGTCCTCCTGATGACGTAATCTGTCTGAATTATTACGTCATCAGTATGTCCTACTGATGAAGTAAACTGTCTGGATGATTACGTCATCAGTACGTCCTACTGATCAAGTAAACTGTCTGGATGATTACGTCATCATTACGTTCTACTGATAAAGTAAACTGTCTGGCCGATTACGTAATCAGTACGTCCTACTGATAAAGTAAACTGTCTGGATCATTACGTCATCAGTACGTCCTACTGATAAAGTAAAATGTCTGGATTATTACGTCATCAGTACGTCCTACTGATAAAGTAAACTGTCTGGATTATTACGTCATCAGTACGTCCTACTGATAAAGTGAACTGTCTGGATTATTACGTCATCAGTACGTCCTACTGATAAAGTAAACTGTCTGGATTATTACGTCATCAGTACGTCCTACTGATGAAGTAAACTGCTTAGATGATTACGTCATCAGTGCGTCCTACTGATAAAGTAAACTGTCTGGACGATTACATCATCAGTACGTCCTACTGATAAAGTAAACTGGCTGGATTATTACGACATCAGTACGTCCTACGGATGAAGTAAACTGTCTGGACGATTACGTCATCAGTACGTCCTGCTGAAGAAGTAATCTGTCTGGACGAATACGTCATCAGTACGTCCTGCTGATGAAGTAAACTGTCTGGATTATTACGTCATCAGTACGTCCTACTGATATAGTAAACTGTCCGGATGATTACGTCATCAGTACGTCCTACTGATAAAGTAAACTGTCTGGAATATTACGTCATCAGTACGTCCTACTGATAAAGTAAACTGTCTGGATTATTACGTCATCAGTACGTCCTACTGATAAAGTAAACTCTCAGGACGATTACGTCATCAGTACGTCCTACTAATAAAATAAACTGTCTAGATGATTACGTCATCAGTACGTCCTACTGATAAAGTAAACTGTCTGGATTATTACGACATCAGTGCGTCCTACTGATAAAGTAAACTGTCTGGACGATTACATCATCAGTACGTCCTACTGATAAAGTAAACTGGCTGGATTATTACGACATCAGTACGTCCTACGGATGAAGTAAACTGTCTGGACGATTACGTCATCAGTACGTCCTGCTGAAGAAGTAATCTGTCTGGACGAATACGTCATCAGTACGTCCTGCTGATGAAGTAAACTGTCTGGATTATTACGTCATCAGTACGTCCTACTGATGAAGTAAACTGCTTAGATGATTACGTCATCAGTGCGTCCTACTGATAAAGTAAACTGTCTGGACGATTACATCATCAGTACGTCCTACTGAAGAAGTAATCTGTCTGGACGAATACGTCATCAGTACGTCCTGCTGATGAAGTAAACTGTCTGGATTATTACGTCATCAGTACGTCCTACTGATGAAGTAAACTGCTTAGATGATTACGTCATCAGTGCGTCCTACTGATAAAGTAAACTGTCTGGACGATTACATCATCAGTACGTCCTACTGATAAAGTAAACTGGCTGGATTATTACGACATCAGTACGTCCTACGGATGAAGTAAACTGTCTGGACGATTACGTCATCAGTACGTCCTGCTGAAGAAGTAATCTGTCTGGACGAATACGTCATCAGTACGTCCTGCTGATGAAGTAAACTGTCTGGATTATTACGTCATCAGTACGTCCTACTGATGAAGTAAACTGCTTAGATGATTACGTCATCAGTGCGTCCTACTGATAAAGTAAACTGTCTGGACGATTACATCATCAGTACGTCCTACTGAAGAAGTAATCTGTCTGGACGAATACGTCATCAGTACGTCCTGCTGATGAAGTAAACTGTCTGGATTATTACGTCATCAGTACGTCCTACTGATGAAGTAAACTGCTTAGATGATTACGTCATCAGTGCGTCCTACTGATAAAGTAAACTGTCTGGACGATTACATCATCAGTACGTCCTACTGATAAAGTAAACTGGCTGGATTATTACGACATCAGTACGTCCTACGGATGAAGTAAACTGTCTGGACGATTACGTCATCAGTACGTCCTGCTGAAGAAGTAATCTGTCTGGACGAATACGTCATCAGTACGTCCTGCTGATGAAGTAAACTGTCTGGATTATTACGTCATCAGTACGTCCTACTGATATAGTAAACTGTCCGGATGATTACGTCATCAGTACGTCCTACTGATAAAGTAAACTGTCTGGAATATTACGTCATCAGTACGTCCTACTGATAAAGTAAACTGTCTGGATTATTACGTCATCAGTACGTCCTACTGATAAAGTAAACTCTCAGGACGATTACGTCATCAGTACGTCCTACTAATAAAATAAACTGTCTAGATGATTACGTCATCAGTACGTCCTACTGATAAAGTAAACTGTCTGGATTATTACGACATCAGTGCGTCCTACTGATAAAGTGAACTGTCTGGATTATTACGTCATCAGTGCGTCCTACTGATAAAGTAAACTGTCTGGACGATTACATCATCAGTACGTCCTACTGATAAAGTAAACTGGCTGGATTATTACGACATCAGTACGTCCTACGGATGAAGTAAACTGTCTGGACGATTACGTCATCAGTACGTCCTGCTGAAGAAGTAATCTGTCTGGACGAATACGTCATCAGTACGTCCTGCTGATGAAGTAAACTGTCTGGATTATTACGTCATCAGTACGTCCTACTGATATAGTAAACTGTCCGGATGATTACGTCATCAGTACGTCCTACTGATAAAGTAAACTGTCTGGAATATTACGTCATCAGTACGTCCTACTGATAAAGTAAACTGTCTGGATTATTACGTCATCAGTACGTCCTACTGATAAAGTAAACTCTCAGGACGATTACATCATCAGTACGTCCTACTGATAAAGTAAACTGGCTGGATTATTACGACATCAGTACGTCCTACGGATGAAGTAAACTGTCTGGACGATTACGTCATCAGTACGTCCTGCTGAAGAAGTAATCTGTCTGGACGAATACGTCATCAGTACGTCCTGCTGATGAAGTAAACTGTCTGGATTATTACGTCATCAGTACGTCCTACTGATATAGTAAACTGTCCGGATGATTACGTCATCAGTACGTCCTACTGATAAAGTAAACTGTCTGGAATATTACGTCATCAGTACGTCCTACTGATAAAGTAAACTGTCTGGATTATTACGTCATCAGTACGTCCTACTGATAAAGTAAACTCTCAGGACGATTACGTCATCAGTACGTCCTACTAATAAAATAAACTGTCTAGATGATTACGTCATCAGTACGTCCTACTGATAAAGTAAACTGTCTGGATTATTACGTCGTCAGTACATTCTACTGATAAAGTAAACTGTCTGGATTATTACGTCGTCAGTACGTCCTACTGAAAAAGTAATCTGTCTGGATTACTACGTCATCAGTACGTCCTACGGATAACGTAATCTGTCTGGATTATTACGTCATCGGTAAGTCCTACTGATAAAGTAAACTGTCTGGATTATTACGTCATCAGTACGTCCTACTGATAAAGTAAACTCTCTGGACAATTACGTCATCAGTACGTCCTACTAATAAAATAAACTGTCTGGATGATTACGTCATCAGTACGTCCTACTGATAAAGTAAACTGTCTGGATTATTACGTCATCAGTACGTCCTACTGATGAAGTGATCTGTCTGGATTATTACGTCATCAGTACGTCCTACAGCTGGTGACGTAAACTGTCTGGACGATTACGTCATCAGTACGTCCTACTGATGAAGTAAACTGTTTAGATGATTACGTCATCAGTACGTCCTGCTGATGAAGTAAACTGTCTGGATTATTACGTCATCAGTACGTCCTACTGATGAAGTGATCTGTCTGGATTATTACGTCATCAGTACGTCCTACAGCTGGTGACGTAAACTGTCTGGACGATTACGTCATCGGTATGTCATACTGATGAAGTAAACTGTCTGGATGATTACGTCATCAGTACGTCCTACTGATAAAGTAAACTGTTTGGATTATTACGTCATCAGTACGTCCTACTGATGAAGTAAACTGTTTAGATGATTACGTCATCAGTACGTCCTGCTGATGAAGTAAACTGTCTGGATTATTACGTCATCAGTACGTCCTACTGATGAAGTGATCTGTCTGGATTATTACGTCATCAGTACGTCCTACAGCTGGTGACGTAAACTGTCTGGACGATTACGTCATCGGTATGTCATACTGATGAAGTAAACTGTCTGGATGATTACGTCATCAGTACGTCCTACTGATAAAGTAAACTGTTTGGATTATTACGTCATCAGTACGTCCTACTGATGAAGTAAACTGTTTAGATGATTACGTCATCAGTACGTCCTGCTGATGAAGTAAACTGTCTGGATTATTACGTCATCAGTACGTCCTACTGATGAAGTGATCTGTCTGGATTATTACGTCATCAGTACGTCCTACAGCTGGTGACGTAAACTGTCTGGACGATTACGTCATCGGTATGTCATACTGATGAAGTAAACTGTCTGGATGATTACGTCATCAGTACGTCCTACTGATAAAGGAAACTGTCTGGATTATTATGTCATCAGTACGTCCTACTGATGAAGTAAAATGTCTGGAAGATTACGTCATCAGTACGTCCTACTGACAAAGTAAACTGTCTGGACGATTACGTCACCAGTACGTCCTGCTGATGACGTAAACTGTCTGGACTATTACTTCATCAGTACGTCCTACTGATGACGTAATCGTCGTCGGAAGTAGTCATGCTTTTTGATGAATGAATGAATGAATGGATAAAACTTCTAATGCGCCTAAATCCCTGTATAACAAGCTCAGAGGCGCTTCAAACCAAATCATAGTCAAGAATCATGTCCAGGGTCAGTCAAAGTCATCAAAATAAGAGCAACATGATGTCAGACTATTAGGATGGGAAACAAGATGCAAAGAAGTGTGTCTTTAATTTTTTGCGGAAGATGGAATACGTCTCAGCTGTTCGTACTTCTGCAGGAAGGGAATTCCAGAGGTATGGAGCAACAACATAGAAAGCACGAGAACCAGCCTTGGTTTTAGGAGAGCGAGGTCTAATTAACTCTCTAGTTCCTGAGGCACGGGTTCTTTGTTTTTCTGATAATGACAGTAATTCTCGAAGGTAGACAGGCTGATTAGTATGGAGTGTTTTATAAACCAAAGTGTTAATTTTGAAAACAATTCTGTACTTGATTCTGAGCCAATGCAACGAATGGAGAACAGGTGTTATATGGCAGAACTTAGATGTCTTACATACGACTCGAGCTAATGAGTTTTGCACTCGCTGTAACTGTTTCATGTATTTGTCATCAACATTAAAAAGGAGAGAATTGCAGTAATCTAGTCGGCTGGTGACTAAGGAATTTGCAATCATTTTAGCGGTGTCCATAGAAAGGTGTTTTCTGATTCGCCTCAAATCACGAATATGATCTGTCTAATATGATGATCAAATTTGAATTCACTATCAAAGGTGACTTCGATGTTACGTGCCGAAGAAACTGGTGATGTATCATGATCTAAAATAGATGTAGGAGAAAGAGACAGAAATTGTTTTCGCTGTTGCTTAGTGCCAATCAACAATAATTCAGTTTTTGATGGATTTAGTTTTAGCTTAGCGTTTGTCATCCAGGTCTTGATATCATTTAGGCATAATTTCAAATTCTCCATCGAAGCAGTCGCATCCTGTAACGATATCCCCAAGTACACCTGAGTGTAATCAGCGTACAGTTGGTGGTTCACTAATGAATGTTTTTTAATTATTGAGGATAGAGGTGTAGTGTACAGCGTGAATAGAATTGGTCCAAGTACTGACCCCTGAGGAACACCGAATTTTATGGTGTAACTATCAGATAGATTTTCACCTATCTTGACCGTCTGTCCTTTATCATGATGTCGAACTACGACTGCATAAGGCATGAAAACTTTCGATTACGATCACTTACGTGTTTTAAACGCCATACGGACAATAAGATGATTTATTATCTCTTATGACATTTGTTGGTAGTCGTAAATTTGTTTTGACTACACGACATGCTGTCTTATCTACTGACACGGCATACCTGTTTTAAATTTGGAAATTCAGGAAACGCTATGTTCGTGCATGTTAATTAGGCATGCCGTTGTTTTACTTTCATTTGACTTTGCAATTGAAAACATTTACAGACGGTACAATATCATCATTAATCTTTGAACGGAAGCTTCCAAGTTGTTATCAACTTTGATAGTCGGGAGCAGGTCGAGCAACAGTTCGCCAGTTGTATGTGTGGTTATCATGTGACCTTAGTTGCAGTTATCATGTACTTCACATGTTTAAAATAATTATTTTCAAAGTACACGTTGTTTTAAAAAATATAAATGACAATTTTTATGATATGTACGCATCAACATAAAGATAATTGATTAAGTTGTGTTTTAATACCACCACCTTGCAGAGTTGTGTAGGATAGGAGCTATGTGAGGGATTCAAATCACCGAGAAATTGAACAATGTTCATGTTATATGTACTTGCTAGTTTTTAAACGCTTAACATGTTCAACGTGTTTAACAATTGACGATGAACGTCCATACTATTTGCCGTAAATTATTGAATGCCCCTGAATTTTGTACAAATGTCACAAACAGTCATAGCTCTGTTGTTAAACTGTGTGAGTTTATCTGAATTAATTAATATACATGTGAAAGGGGCGACGAAAACATACCTTCTACAAGTTGGAATAATAGCAAAAAATAACCCAAATGTTATTGCGATCTTTGAACTTCATAGGCATCATTTCTAATAAGTATGCTACCAGATGGAATTACACCATGATTTAATTAAATATAACACAATAAATAAATTAATTAAAAAATAACCTTTGCTAAAGCTATCGATTTCAGAGAAGCGCTAAAACAATTTCATGCAATTGTCACGGGTGGCATAGACATTCACGTTTTTTTGTATCATTTACCAGTTAATATATTTTATAATAATTATATATTCTGACCTTTGGCAGAAATACGATGGCCAGCGTGGATGAAGTACATAAGAAGACACATCCCGCCGAGATAGAGTATTTGATATCCAGCTGTTCTTCACCTAGCAATGAGGCGGCAGGGACACCAAGCAAACATAAAATACTCACGTTATACACGGCAAAACCTGGAAAAAAGGACGTCACATATAACATTGCTGGTGACATTTAGCTACTAGTTCGCTTTTAAAAAATATTTATATCTTAACGGCCACATATGGAGAACGTATTTATTTATCACATCATACAAATTAAAGGGACTGGCCCAGGCTAAAATCATCAAAAAATCGGTGATTTTATTTCGGGTTCTTAATATGACCATATGATGTAAGCATGTACATAGACTAGAACTGCAAATTTTTATAATTATCATTGTTCAATAAGCGGACCATTGTCAGATAGATGTCAGACATTCCTCTCGTTGCTGAAGATGTAAAATGGTGATTCTCCTCATAATTTTCAACATTTTTGAAGCGCGACTTGGACACCAAAATATCAAAGGTCGTACAACGAGTCGTACAACGAAAATTCTTGTATAAGACTCATGAGCTAAACGTCATTTTTGTGTACGTAATGATATGTAATGTACGTAATATTTTTCCCACACCATCTGATCCCAAAACGCACAGGGGGTGGTTTTTTCAGGCATCGAACTTTTTCAAACCTTAAACTGACCATATACCTTGTGCCCATTGCGACCATCTTAAGAAAAAAGTTCCCAAAACAACCACTTTTGGCCACCATTGATTTCTGGTCATATAGTACTAGAGCGAAATAGTAAAACAATGGAAAGAAACATCACTGATCATGTATAGTGGCGTGTTGATTTGGATGCTCTAGTTTCTACAGCCTAGCAGGTTGTCTTCTTTTTATATGGTGTCATTCCTTGAGGGTGTGTTTTAGGCAAGTTCCCCTACCAGATATTTGTCATGTGACAGTGAATAAAATATATATATCTAATTATTTAGAAATTAAATAATGATTAAGATATATCTCTATACTTATTGTTTATTTTAAACTTCTCAAAAGTATAAAAGCCCATGCATTATGACATATATCACAGTAATCTGGTCAACCTCGAACCAAGATTGGTTCAATTGCTCGTGTTTGCTGGGCTCACATACCTATGTACTTGGAGTCATTCAGTGCAGGGATAGAGACCTTCCTTGTTTGCCAGGCCAAGAAAACACCAAGAAGAAGAAGGAGCCCCTTTGTGATGTAGAGCGTTAACAGCCAGATCTGATCATGTTTAGATCTACACTGCTGAACCACGGGCTGTAACACTATGTCACTGTCTTCAACACTCACCTAGAATGAATGAATGAATGAATGAATGAATGAATGAATGAATGAATGAATGAATGAATGAATGAATGAATAAATGAATAAATGCATTAATGAATGAATGAATGAATGAATGAATGAATTAATGAATGAATGAATGAATGAATGATTGAATGAATGAATGAATGAATGAATGAATGAATGAATGAATGAATGAATTAATTAATTAATAAATAAATTAATATATGAATGAATGAATGAATGAATGAATGAATAAATGAATGAGGGAATGAATGAATGAATGAATGAATAAATAAATGAATGAATGAATGAATGAATGAATGAATGAATGAATGAATGAATGAATGAATGAATGAATGAATGAATGAGTGGAGCTTTAGGCTACATTTGTACACAAACATGCTAAACATGGCCAGGAGAACCGCCTGAATATGATGAAATAAATCAGATGACACTGTCATACGAACACAGGATTCGAATAGGAATCTTGGTGATCTGAGCCTTTGAGGTCAAGCACGCTACCCCCCGATAACGGAGGCTCCCCACAATAATGGATATTTACGAATGAGCGGGAAAAACATTTTGTTTCTTTGAAAACTGAATACCAGTCTATATGCTGGCCAAGTGACGATAATGGGGATAAAAGTACCAATTATTTGAGCACGAACAACATTCCTCTCTACATACACTCGGATGTATCCCTTTATGTCATGAAACTGTTACTCAAGAGACAGTAGCTGCTTACTTGAAAAGTAAGCTGTTATTACATGTTGGCTTTGCACGGTAGTACTGGTACCTGTTGTTGTAGATACTTGGAGACCACGTGTAGTTTGTCCACGGTGAACCACAATACCAGTATAAATACATCCACAAGAATAAGACCAAGGACCATCAGGTATAGCTGCTTGTCGTGTATTATCTGTGTTCAAAATAATTGAAGTACTGGTAACAGTATTGTTTAACGGATTTCAAAAAGCTTGGGAAATGCAGAATGCTTCCATCTTTGCCTTAGATATATTACTTAATGTAACTTTTGCACTTTATGATACCATGGTGTAGTGTCTGGTATGATCAAGATACGTTTTACTTTAAATAATGATATGTATTGTATTGTCACCTTGTACGGACATTATATGTAGACTATCACATGCATTTTTTGTGATCAATTTTTTTTCAATATTTTCCACTAGTTTTCAATACAGAAATATCCAGTTGGTATTTATGCTCCTAGTAGCGATGAAGTATTTTATTATCTATTTATTACTGACATTAGGTTTATATATATAATATAATTTGATAAGACATATAAACATGATAAACTTACCAGTTTTTTGGCTGCCTTATTTGTAAATATTTTGAACACTCGCCAAGTTTTGGCGAGGAGTGCGCCAAACGCCAAAGAGAATCCAATACATATGATAAACAGACGAGCCTGTGAAAACAACAAGCAGTTGAAATAAAATGTCAAGGTCTTTGAAAAGACAATCATGTCAGTAGTTTCATTACCATTATTATATTCTGTTTACACTGACATCGTGTCAGCGCCAAGAGGTGATAACTGATACTTTTCAAGTGAGAGTTACTGTAGTTCGGCTTTGAAGAGCAGCTGAGCATGATCTGGTGTGGTGTATTTGGTAATCTGTGTAATAATTAAAATCCCGCCATCATTTACAAAAACATATTTGATCATTTTAAAAGACCATTTATGGAATAAATCAACTCGATGGAGCCTTCAGCTGCAAATTGCACCAGCGTGTCGAGACATGATACAATACAATAAATATAAAAAGTGTACGTAAAAACTGAAAGTAAAAAAAGAACAACTATCAACGTATCAATCAATATTCAATTTGGGCTGATGAGCCGAGAATACATGCACATGATGTGGTATCCAGAATGGCTTCATCGTGACTGCGTTTAACCCTTTAACCGCCGGTGTCGCATATATTCGGGTTTTCATTTTTCATTAGCACATTAAGTGCCACCTTTTAAAAGATAAAATGTGACATCAATCAGCAATATTTGAAAACAGTTGACCTCCATTTTGACAAATCTGAATAATTTTCACTCACTTGAAGTTGTGGATCGCGTCAGCGAGACACAACTTGAAGTGGGTGAAAATTTGAATTGAATAATTTGGCGGTTAAAGGGTTACCCGCCGGTGCCGCATATATTTGGGTTTTCATTTTTCATTAGCACATTAAGTGCCACCTTTTAAAAGATAAAATGTGACATCAATCAGAAATATTTGAAAACAGTTGACCTCCATTTTGTCAAATCTGAATAATTTTCACTCACTTGAAGTTGTGGATCGCGTCAGCGAGACACAATTTCAAGTGAGTGAAACTTAAAGGGTTAAAGGGTTAAAGGGTTAATCAGCCTACTAGTACTTCATTCTTTCCTGTAAAGCCAATAGGCAGTTACTGCCTTTTTGTTTTGCATGACAGCATTCTGGCTTCGTGCATACGTTGATACTAATTTTAATGTATTTGTTTGCTCATTAAATGCATCTATTTGTTTTAGTTTATTTGACTTACATGACAGAATCTGAGTAAAGTGGTGTCTGGCAGACGTAAGTTGTCGACTCCCAGTAAAATCATGGACACGTACTCCAGAAAGCCTCCAAGCATGATCAAGTTATTCATGCTCGGTGATGACATTTTTATCAACCTGTAGTAATATAATTCGGCCTTTTGGTTATAAAAGTGTGTATATGCCACTTCACAAAGTTGCGGATAACCCTCTCATATCCAAAGGGACTGTTTGCTGTCATTAAAACATCAGTTTTATAAAATAATTTGAATGTATATATATATATATACAGTAACAAGCGATGATAGTCACATGAATTGATTTCTGTCAAACGTTTCAATTTAGACCAAAAGGTCATTTTTTGACTTGCAATGTAGGAACATGAAAATGAGAGTGGTCTATAGCAATGCAAAATAATAGCAGTGATAAACATATGATGAAGTACGCTAGCTAACAGCACTAAGTTTTGGTTATTTAAAGTATCATTTTTTTTGCAATATAATGAAGATGAAAATAGAAAAGGTATGACTCCTTACTTTAATTGGAATTTAAAAAAAATGTGGAAAATTAGCGACAAAATAATTTAAAACCACAGAAAAATGATGTATCTTTAGTCAAACTGATGTTTGACATTTGAATCCATTTGAATCTAATTTTGCTGACGCAAATGTCGGATTTAAATACAAATGGCATGAGCTATGTATAGCCCACTAGTTTCCACGAAAAACCGGAGCTGGACAGGTGGGGTAGCGTCACAAACGTTAGCCCAACAATAAGCCAACGATGATGCAAAGTCGCTCAAAAGGAGTGGCTTACTTGGTATTTTTCTTGTAAATGTTGAAGACGAGAAGCACCAGAGATGTTAGAAGCCCGACACAGGCCAAGATGACGTTGTAGACAAAGAAGCCGTCACGAATGTGTAACGGCGTGATCACGATCCGAATGTCGTCAAAAGGTCTGCGACCACCTGTCATTAACACACACAACCAGAATATAACACGAATCTCATATATATATATAAACTTCTTGGTATCATGTTTCAGTGATATCGATTGGGTCTACACGAAATTCAACTAATGTGAATTTGAAGGTAAGACCTGTAATACTACTCTGTTCTATAAAGCAACAGGTAGTTACTGCTTACTTGAAACGTATGCAGTTACTGCCGTTTGGCTTTGCACGGCAGTATTTTTTTACCACAATCATCAGTATTTCTAATACGTGTACGTTTCACACATCATCAGACATTTAAGTCAATCTGCGTCATCAGTCTATTTTGATGGTGTCAGAGAGTTATACACTATTGGGCATTTTGATGGAATATTTTGAGATGATCACAAACAACTTCTCAATTAGCACACACACTTTTCTTCAACTTGGCTAATAGTTTCTGTGTAGGCCTACATGGTGTTTATCAGTGTTTATGTGTTACACGCATTACACCCAGATGATTGCCAGGCGACCTGTCATGGCTGTTCGATTCAAGGTGTTAAAGGTGTAGACAACTGTCAAAATACGCGGGACAATGTAGTCCCCAGTGGCCCCTGAACATTTCACAATGACATATCACCCCACATCCACAGTTATCAGCCAAGATAATAATGCTATATGCGTTTCATACCCATCGCCGCATTATGAGCAAGTTCCCAAGTCATATAAACTCTATATACTTGAGCGACATCTATGAGAAAATAATTCACCATTTCTCTCATGTGGGCTTTGTGTTGAGACAAAAAATGTTGTGTTACAGTGGGGGTCTGGAAACAGTTGACCTCCAGCACATTGACAGTAAGAGCTTTCCCAGCCAACACGGCACACTCACCAAATGTTGGCTTATTGTCGGCCAACGTCGCAGACGTTGATCTAACATTAAAACATCATTGGGCCAATTTCTCGTTGGAGTAGTATCTTGTAATCAGTTCAGTTGCTGATATTAATGCAGTCAAAGTGTACTCTATGGGCTAATGTAGGCCTACACTTGACCATAACACACATGCGCATGTCACAGTTGCATGGATTTTTAAAGTAGTCGCACGTAACAAGAAGGGTTTCGTCCTGCGGAAATAGTCTGCATGATTTGTTCATGAAATTCATTCACTGATGAGAACACCTCGTATAATAAGGCGTCACAGGTCATTAAAATGTGCCGCTGTGGTCATAAATAAGCTTGTGTCTTACATCTCTAATATCATCCTGAGGTACGGGAGGAGAGAGGCTATGTGCGTCCTGGTATAACTTCAGATGGAGGACGCGCAATATGAACCAGGGAACCATCAATAGACTGGTGGAGTCAGTGCCTCGTTGAATTAATGATGTACTACAAGCAGGGGGGGGGGGGGGGACACCCGATACTGAATACACAGAACTCACATTTTGCAAATGGATACTGTAGATCTGGTAACATTCGCAAGGATTTAAAGAGGACAAATTCGTGAATTCAAGAATCTTGCGAAAATTATTTTTAAAATAGCGCTACTGGAGAAAAATGAAAATTCGCGAACACACGAAAATTACCAGATGCACAGTATTCAAATTCTAGTTAATCTGCATGATCATAGACAAATTGTGGTGTTTTTTCACTGCCTGGATGAGGCTACTGTTGTCTAATCTACTTTTGACAACTTTTACACAAGCTTGGATTTATGTGAGAAAATGCTGGGATGCCTCCAAGTGATCCTGTACAGCTCTGCGAAGTCAGAGGGCAGTAACTGCTTAGACTTCCGCTTACATTTCAAGTAAGCAATGCCTCTTGGTTTTTCACGGCAGCATATACCGGTAGGCCTTTATCGTGCTCTTCCACAATAACTGTTATTCACCTTGTTTAACCAATAGTTTGCAAGGCTTCTGGTTGATACAGATATGAAATTATACAAATAGTGAAAAACGGAAATATCGTGAAGACAATGTTGGTCTCTGTTACCTTGAAAAATAGCCAAGGTCTCCTATCTCCGCGATTGATCCAGAGAAATACAAACGGAAGAGAAGGGGAAATATCGTGATTACGAGGTTTAGTTTCCTCTATGAACTTCAACAATAGGTGAAGGTCATTCAGGTCATCTTTGAACTTGACATGCGATACAAATTGTTGACGCGGAGCTATCGTGATGAAAAAGCTTCCTCTGACCTCGACGAATATTAGTCAAGATCGTCCATCTTCGAACCTGATCTAGAGTGGATCAACGCGACACAAATTGTAAGAACGAAGATATCGTGCCATGCAGATCTTGCAGACGGAAGTCCGGACGGAAGGGTAATCTGAAAAACAACTTTTGAAATCGCCTTTTCGGCTGCGGTATAAATATATGGCATAGTAGTTTACACTGTCAGTGGACATATCATGATTTATCATGCTTTTCAAAATGTGGAATGAATAATTAGTATTGTTGTAGGTTTGTTGACGAATACAAACACAACGCGAAGCTGTCTGAATGAAGGTGAAATAAACTGAAGGGTCGTTGTTGTCAAAGCAACTGACCCATATCCTAGACATGTGATTGGTCGAGATGGCCATCTCGACCAATCACATGTCTACGATATGGCTATGTCGCTTTCAGAATAGTGGCCCTGGCGGAAGACCCTCGCCTAACATTTCGTGTCGGCTGGGCCCGTATTCTCGCACAAGTTACGACATACCGTAAGCTTCGCATTGGTCGAGATGTCCTCTTGACCAAGCAAAAGCCTGCGATAAATCGTAACTTGTACGAGAATACAGGCCAAGGGTGTAATTACTCACCTGGCCAAATAATGTTATCAACCCAGGTGATCTCGTCTGTCACGGTATCGTGGTAAGCAGTAGTCTGATAGTTCTTTTCTGTGGAAAACATATCAATAGGATGTGGTCATTCATATACAACCGTGCTCTAGATTGTACTATGTGATATGGGATAATAAATTATACATTAGTACTATCAGTACATCTGTATTTCTGATACCATGATTATTGAAGTGATCATTCGCTCGACTCCGTATCAAGCACAATATTATTTATTGGATTCAAATTAACTCTTCGACAATATCATTGACCAAAACTTAGCGATCCTGGTCTTTATGGTGAAGCAAACTTTAAACTGGAGTATTACATGTAGAGGTATGGGTCAGATGTTTTGTCTATCAATCACACGGGATGTCTAACATTTGGGCAAAATATAAAGTGATTTAAACGTGACAATTTTTATTATGTACCTAATAATTAAGATAACTGATCGAATTGCGATCGAAGGGCAGCCCACACCGCAACAATTATCTTGATCTTCATCATGCATGTTGCGAACTGATGCTGTTGCGGTGTGGCAGGGACTTTGTAATATAATGATGAAAACTCACCTTTGTAAACCTCGATGGTTGTCATCAAAGCTCCAACATCACCTGTGTCTGAGAATGTTACTGTTCCCTGGTAAATGGAAATGTAGAGTTAGCATCTAAAAACATTGCTCATTATTTGATATTTGCATGGTAATATTTAGTTTTATAGTTGGACTGATTATTGACAATGGATGGTTGTGTAGCTGTTTCTCAGTCTAAAACCCAGCATGCAGACAAGAAAGCCCACGTCGGTTTAATGCTAGACCATTGTCCAACATGAAGCCAGCCTATTGCATTTTCTAGAATGTGATTTTTTTATCGTCACACTATAGAGAAAATATTGCACAAGTCAAGTATTGTCAAGAATGGGTTGGGTACGCTATGACGACCACAACAATACTCTGCATCTTTGGACCAGGTTCCTAAACTTAGGGGTAAAAATGAGACTTTAAAATGTTGTTTATAATGATGAAGGTATGGGAAATTCACGTTTGACTGGGAATGTCTAAAATGATCATAGTTGGTGTGACCATATTTAAAATAGATGTCCATGCAATCATAATCGTCTAAATATAAATCGGTGAAATATTTCAAACTCTCAAACAGTAAAATATACATTACTGACAGATATTCCTTGAAACTTCAAGCTGTGCATCTGTTTCATAAACTCCTCAGAATAAGTAACGTCTGTGTACGAGAAGTTCTCCAGAGGTTTGTCCTTGGCCAATTTGTGACTGGCGGCATTGAGAGCCAGAGCAATGCTCCAAACCGCGTCATATGTGAGGGAGGAGTAGAAATCAGTGGGTGTAATGTTTTGTCTGGTCGCTTCTGCAACGTACTCCTCAGTGAACTGTGAAGCTGTCTGCAATATGAGAGTACGCAGTTGAGTAGTTACGGCACGGTAATGTTATAATGTAAAAATACTACGCCTGTATTCTGCAGTACATGTAAAGCCGAAAGGCAGTAACTGCTTACTTTTCAAGTGAACAGCTACTGCCTTTTGGCTTCGCAGACCAGTATTCTAACCTTTCCTGACATGGTCGTTTCGTCATCCATGCGAACTGTCACATCTCTGGTGACGTAATGAGCATGCGCAGCGCTCTGTATTTCTTCCTTGGAGCACTTGTTATCAGCTGTAGCCTGGTCCATCCAGTCTTCATTGCCTCCGTAATGTAAAATCCACACGTATTTATCACTCATCATGTTGTATTTGTAAGCCTGAGAAATACGGTCGAATAAACTAGATAAAATATATTTATTTTGTTTTCACGAGGACAACACCTTCAAATATTGAAAGTGCCTATGCCTAATACTTTATAATGTATTAAAACATTTAAATCGGTGGAATAGAATCGTATAGGAAAAAATGAACAAAAACACGTGTACAAACCTGGCAAAATATTTTTCTGGACTGCTCGCCGTGGGCAAAAGCAAATATGATGCGAGTGTTCAAGTCCTGAAACAATACGATTATACTGCTCAACTTGATACGTTTATAGGATACATTTTGCTAGGTACATTTAGCGCCGAGTTAATCTGCTCATCTTAATACGTTTATACATGTAAGATACATTTTGCTTTTTACATTTAGCGCCGAGTTAATCCGCTCACCTTGATACGTTTATAGGATACATTTTGCTTTGTACATTTAGCGCCAAGTTAATACGCTCACCTAATACGTTTATGCGATACATTTTACTTTGTACATTTAGCGCCAAGTTAATCTGCTCACCTTGATACGTTTATAGGATACATATTGCTTTGTACATTTGGCGCCGAGTTAATCTGCTCACTTTAATACGTTTATAGGATACATATTGCTTTGTACATTTAGTGCCGAGTTAATCTGCTCACCTTAATACGTTTATACGATACATTTTACGTTGTACATTTAGCGCCGAGTTAATCTGCTCACCTTGATACGTTTATAGGATACATTTTGCTTTGTACATTTAGCGCCGAGTTAATCTGCTCACCTTGATACGTTTATAGGATACATTTTGCTTTGTACATTTAGCGCCGAGTTAATCTGCTCACCTTAATACGTTTAAAGGATACATTTTGCTTTGTACATTTAGCGCTGCTTTAATCTGCTCACCTTAAAACGTTTATGGTATACATTTTGCTTTGTACATTCATCGTCGAGTCAATCCGCTCACCTAATACGTTTATAGGATATATTTTTCTTTGTACATTTAGCGCCGAGTTAATCTGCTCACCTTAATACGTTTATGGTATACATATTGCTTTGTACATTTAGCGCCGAGTTCATACGCTCACCTTAATACGTTTAAAGGATACATTTTACTTTGTACATTTAGCGCCGAGTTAATCTGTTCATCTTAATACGTTAATAGGATACATTTTGCTTTGTACATTTAGCGCCGAGTTCATCCGCTCACCTTAATACGTTTATAGGATACATTTTACTTTGTACATTTAGCGCCGAGTTAATCTGCTCACCTTAATACGTTTATAGGATACATTTTACTTTGTACATTTAGCGCCGAGTTAATCTGCTCACCTTAATACGTTTATAGGATACATTTTACTTTGTACATTTAGCGCCGAGTTAATCTGCTCACCTTTATACGTTTCATTTGCTTCTCGGGATAGCCATTCTCCTGGAATACCTCTGTTGTCACAACGGACATGTTCTGTTGTTGTAAATAGTCGTGGAGCACATCAACTGCCTACAATGTCAAACATCAATAAATTGAAACAAAAAAATATACTTCTGTCGGATGTAAAAAAAGGCGTTTGACCGTCGTAAACAAATAATTAAGTGTTACTGGTCACTGTACACGGTATGAGGCTCTGTGTAAGATTTTATTGAGCGATTATTTAGTTCGACTTTAACCCTTTAAGTCCTCACGATGCATTAAAGCATCATTTTACATCTCTGAGAACAGACTTAATTTTCCCACAACTAGGGTGTTTAGAATGAAAATTTCCAAGAAACTGGTTTACTAGTACACGGCAATTTTCTTCAATTTTTCACTCACTTCAAATCATTTTCATCCACTACAAGTCGAGAATTGCGACAGCAATTCGCGGCTTGTAGTGGATGAAGATGACAATGGTAAACTCAGGACTGAAAGGGTTAAACTGTAAAACGCTGAATAATTTTTGCACAAATCATGGAGACCAAAGGGTTTTTTCAATCTGAAATCATCATAAAAGTTTAGGTTAGCTCTTTCCGATTCATTTGGATACCTATGTTATGGGTCTACGGCCATTAGAATTATTTTAATTCTTTCAGTGCGAGGACCGTCTTTATACGTCAGAATCTGACGTCTACAGACGTCAGATTCTGACGTATAAAGACAGTCCCCGCGCTGAAAGGGTTAATTATCGATGATTATTATATACTGTTTGAAGGTGAGTTATGCTTAGCCGTCGATTGTTAAGTTATCGCTTACATACTTATGTATTTTATAAAATAGATATATACGTATCATCTTTTTGTTATTATAAGAAAACATCTTTGGGAAAGAGCGGAAGAATTCATTATAACAAAGGATATAACATATTAATAATAAAGTAAATAAGTTACAATAAAGAACGGAACTTTTCTCTCACCTCAATATAATAATTGACCTGGAATGTTAGAATAGCTACTCGCTTCCACCCAAAATGGCGGACAAATGCATATCGTGCAGGATTGAATGACGTCAAAGATGCCCTTGTTCTAAAAAAATATGGGAATTGGGTTCTGTCGGAGAGTTCAGCGGTAAAGGCACCTGGTGAAATCTGGAAAGAGGAGATTAAATACTCTCAAAATGCTAATCTGTACTGCTCGATCTCTGCAAAGTAGATGTATCCGTAAATATACTGCAGATCTGGTAATGTTCGCGAATTTTGCGAGGAGGACAAATTCGCGAACTCAAGAATCTTGCGAAAATCATTATTATAATAGCGCCACTAAATAAATATGAAAAAATCGCGAATTATAAACTTCGTGAAAAATCCCCAAATCAGAAATTGGCGAAAAGTTGAACACGCGAAAATTACCAGATCTACTGTAGGCCCCTATATAGCGTTCAGATGAAAAAAACAGAAGGATCTTTTCTGTTCCCACATCAGCACGGTGTTGGACCAACGTCACATCCTGACATGTCCCTGTGTTTTAATACACAGACATAACCGACTTCGGGTTTCTTTTTGTCACAATATTTAGAAGGCGACGTAATTTAACAGCAAAATTCATTCAATTACGTTTTTGGTAGAGAATACATAAGCATTTCAGTGTAGGCCTACATCAATTTAATGACATTATGTAATCATAGTTGTAAATCATCAGTGGGCCCTATGGAAAAGGACGCTTGGAAAACAATGGCTGATTACGAGTAGATCCACTTGACTTTTCAGCGAAGGCGATGTTAGGAAAGACAAAGCAGATATCTTCTGAGGCACGCAATGAAAATGATAACTTCCTGTAAAAAGTGAAAAACGCGTGTGCATGCTGGAGTGAATTAAATAATTATGTGCATCGTACTAACAATAATCAGCGAAATTGAAGGAGAGAGGCCGTCATTGTCACCGCGAGTGTTGGGAGTTAAGAGGCCGGAGAGGTGGCTTATTAGACATAATAGATGGTGGGCAGGAAATCAGCCACAGGCGACTCTCACATAAAGTCACGCAAACTAGATAATTTAGGGGCGTAGCCAGGGTTATTAGCCTGTGTACGCACAAGTACAGTGGGTCCCCTAGGATTGTTTTGACTTTTTGATGCCAAATGCAGTATTCTAATGCATTTTAATTTCCAGTGAGCATGATATATATCAAAGCTAAGGAATGAAATTGAATGACAACACTATACTGATTATAGGCCCACACCTAACACGTTTAATAGTAGCAAGAAATATGCAAAGAAAGCGGGGATCCAGACCAGTTCACAACGTTTTACGTGAAACGGTTCTCGTATATTGTTTAGATTTTGATATGATAATATGTCACCCTCCCCAGCTATTCTTTTCATTATTTATATTCAGCTGTGGATCCGAATCTCGGACAGCAATATAGTAGGCCTATACGGTGATTTTCTCGACATCCTGATCAAACATGTTTGTCATTTACCAGCCAACAATAACCAAACTTAATAGCTAAATTGGAACGATGAATTTGTATTGATAAATAGAGTAACTTTTCGAACATATGAAACTTAACAGCTTAATATAATAAATTATGTAATTTCAATCCATGTCAGCTTAAGAGTGTGCTTTTGTAAACGCTCTGCTGGATTTAATGTGATATTTGTCTCGTGTCATAATAATTAGGACTAATGTAAAATGTGTAATTATAATAACCCTCTGCTGTATATTTCATCACACATGTGCAAAATAAGTTTTATGGGACGTAATGCTTCTCACTTTAATCTTAATGATTATCAAATGATACAATGAGACGTGAACTAAGCGTACAAAATCAGGCACATCGTGTTTTTTTTTAAATAAAATAATATAAAATAATATAATGCAATATTAAAAAAAAGAACAAATTGAATATGTCAGTGGTCGAAACTAAAGGAATGGTTTACCATTTTAAAAGACGATTGTTATAAAAGAAGTGAAAGCCCTTTAAATGAATATTTTTAAACACATTTTAAACACATTTAAACACATGTTTTTTATCATTGATAAAAATGTAGTTGCAAATTACATGTGGATAGCTATAGGGCCTACCTTATCGATTTATTCAATAAAAGAGAGAAAAATATTTGTGTATTTTTCTACTTGTCAGCACTGCGCGATACGACTGTGCAGATGGGTTGCACAGGATGTTTGTCGAATATTGCCCCTAGGGAAGATGTGTGGATACTATCCACATCCGGCCAGAAGGGTAACAAGGGGTCTAATCCTATCCCCTGGATAGGATTAGACCCCTTGTTACCCTTCTGGCCGAATATTACGACAACCTAGTACGGAGGCAGACAAAAGGCACAAGACGGGATAACGCTCATTGTTATATATAGAGATGTTAATAGAAAAAACAGGATGTGGCAACAACAACAGCACACAGATTAGATGGAGGATTATGAGACAAGCATTCTGTTATCAAGCCCGGCGGTCACCAACCTAGAAGAAACGAGACGTTGGCTCAATAATAATTTAATGCTGGACTATCGTCTGGCCCAGCATTAAAACAGCATTGGCATACCTTTCCCGGTTATTTTTGTTAACATATATACGCATAGCCGATTACGATTGTCTTATAACAAGAATCTTGGTACAAGACAATCGTGAACAGCTGTGCGTTACAAGATATTGTAAATTTATCACTTTGTTGATGTGATAAAGGATTCAGGTTAACAATAAACATGTGACTATGTGATTTATTTTTGCATAAAGTAATCAGGTGAGATATTGGATAAATGATGATAAAATAAATGTCAGCTGTGTTTGGAAAAACACTTCGCACTTTGTGTAATAATGTATTGAAAATTTGTGACAGGTCATGATTACATACCCAGCAAACGCGACACATTAACCCAATGATGGCCACCGTCTACGACGCTGGCCCAACATTGCCCCATCATTGGGTTAGTGTATCGTGTTTACTGGGATAGCCCTACTTTCTGTGTAAAACGGATCAGCTGCATGCGAGCATATAAACGTGTCACAGAATGTTTTTACCAAAACTGTGAACCGGTTTTTAAACTCGGTTCCGCCCCTTTAGTACAGATTAAATGCTGCATTCTGATGCAATTTGAATGCTCTATTCAGTAGGCATATTATACTGAAATTGATGATTTTTACCCTTCTTTACAATGTGGCGTACGGCTGGCTACGCGCCTGGATATTCAACCCAGTGACAGGCTAGCGTCGCGGACGCTGACCCATCATTGAACAAGTGCTGGCTCAATGTCTCGTGCTAGTCTTAATAAACATCGCTCACTTCATTACAACAGTCTTAACTTTTTATCACCAGCTAATATATGACCTCGTCCAATTTCAAAATGGCCACCTCTGTAAATGGGATTATACCTGGATGAGATGCCACCATCGAGCAGTCTGCGCGACCGCTATGGCCAGATGGGACGGCATTGGACCTAGAAGAGCCACCTTGGTAGGGGGTGTCTGCAGCAGCTTGAACAATTCCCGTGTAGCCACGCCCGGTGACCCCTGCAACATAGAGACAGGTCACTATGAATAGTAGGACCAATGGTAAAACAAATAGATGTCTTTGATTTGTAAAATAATTAAATTGTCGTTCAATATTAGTATATAGCTATTATTCAGGTTCATTATGATCATATTTCTTATTTTTCCAACATGTCCAAAATTAGAATTTTCGCCATATCTCGACAACTATAGAAGACTTATCAAGATCTTGATTTTGTTGGCTAATCCGACTATGTTTACGTGGGATGCTGGTAATAATTTCATACGGATATCTTGAGTCCAATACGCATACTTTGATATTAGGCATATCATCAATGCTCTACTATATTAATGTATTTTTCCCGGAAATGTGGCCCAGAATTTGAAGCAAACTTGAAATCGTTTTTGTGGCTAATCACATATGACTAGGGTAATTTACTCAATTTGAAATTATGTCAAGAATTCTGCATCTTGGAATTTATAAATTAATTAGAGAACACAGATTCTGTCACACTATGACAGCTAGAAGACTAAATATGATAAATTGATTATGGCCAATATACACAACTTCACAGAGGGTAATTCGGCCAGTGTGTCCAATATACCCATGTTTGATGGCCAATTTAGTTTCATGTATTTTGTATTGATGTTTCCTAGTTAATTTTTAAGGGAGCGATGGTATTCAGTGTCATTAAAGATACATACAAATAAAAGATTTCGATTAGAGATAGGTTCAATGCTAAATAATAGTTAGTGTAAAACAGTTTTCCTAACTAAGCATGTTTTAGAATTATTGGTATACTACTAAAAATATAGCCTGCAATTGGTATAATTTGGTATTTTTTTAATATACGTAGTAACCTTGACTAGAGAAGTCAATTTATTTTTCATTATTGATTGATCATCAAAATACATAACACCTTGTCTTTAAGGTGTCCTACATTTTCACTGAAGATAGTACAACAGCGGGTATGTTGGACACCATGTCCAATATGCCCTCTGTTATTGTCCAATTAGCCACCATGGAGGGTAGTATGGACAAAATTAAATTTTCAGAATACTTGATATACATCTAAATATTTTGCCAGAAATTGGTCGAATGTGGTATTTTTTCATTATACTTCGTAACCTTCAGGACTGTGAGTGGAATGAATGGATGAATATACATTAACTTTCTGATTTATTTGAGGAATGTCAGAATTCGCCCGAATTCTTACAATCTCTGTGTCAGGGCTCGTGGTGTCATCGGGGTAGTGTCAATTATCTCCGATTACAAATTTGACATCATTATCAATGAAAAAAATGAGGTACTAATTTTAATAACATTCCAGTAAACGCGAGACATTAACCAAATGTTAGGTTAATGGCTCAACATTGAATCAGCATTGGCTCAACGTTTCGCGTTTGTTGGGATAGAAAAAAAACTGATCAAGAAAAGTAAATGGATTACAACAGGTTTACTAAAATGTTTAAGTTCGGGAATAATGGTTATAATTCATTTCATTTTTCATAGTTAATTAGGCCTGCGTAAATTGGGGCGTCTCAGAACAAGGACCCATTGGGGAAAGATAAGCTACCTATCGGCCTAACATGTGCTTGTGATGCCGGGCACAGGTAACTCGGGATATAAGTCAGGTGGTCAGTCGGATTTAGGTCATGCTGGATACATGGTGTGTACCAAGTAACAGTGAGCCATGTCATTAGTCCCAGGACTAATAAGAACCTGCTGTGTTAATACACTTACATACTGCAACAGCACAAAAGGTAGGTCTGAAAAAATATTGAAAAAAGTGAAGTGATTATTTCTGACCAGTCATACTGAAAGGTCAGTAATGCCAATTTTTTTCAAAAGTGATTTTTTTTAGTAGACTTGATAACAGTTTCCTGTTTATTAAATTGAAAAGATTTAAGAAACATCTTTATTACTTTTGATTTTATGAGATTTTCAACTTTGGAATTTTAGTTATGTAATCAATAAAATTTAAATGACATCATATATACTGTAATTGTAACACTTCCGCCAGGATCTACCTTTTCGCACGGCGGGTCACATTTTTGTCTTCAAGGAAATACCAATCCGATGATAATTCAAGGAGAGCCAGTGGAAATGCAATTAATTTAATTAGTATTACCGCCCCCCATCGGGTCCGAGCTGACGTCGTACAGTGCCGGTCTAATTGAAAGCCAGCGTGGTATGGATGACTTTTGACCAGTCCATCCATAACCTAGCTGATAACAGCGCCTTCCAAATGTCCGTCAACTACCCTTCAGACATCCCCCACGTATTATCTTTCTCCAATATATGTTCAAAGGCGTGGAGTGTGGAGTGCTGCGTGTCGTACTTTACACTATAAAGAATCCATAAAATCTTTAGAAAAGAGTAACACTGGCAGAAAGATTCGATGTGTAGAATCAGCGTCTGCCAGTGTCCGGTCCACTCCATGTCCGGATAACCCAGCAAACACGAGGAGCTGGCCCAACGTTGGGCCAACGTCGTGGACGGTGGGCCAACAGTAAACCAACGTTGTGCCAATGTTTCATGTTTGCTGGGAAGTAAGCCATTACCCAGACTTCAGGCTTCTTCCATCCTGTCGCGATAATGCTACAAAGTGCAAAGCTGACCGATTTAATGTCGGCCAACCATCTGCGAGGTTGTTCTAACATTAAATTACCATAATGTGACTGTCGCATTATGGCTGCGCGGGCTATTTTTTCAAGTGAATGTGAGATGGGTCGTCCGTCACTTCCTGTGCTCGAGGTTATTGCCAGAGAAAGAGCTGTCAGATACTGGGTCAAAGTGCCCGGCGGCTCTTTCTTCTTTCTCAAACACGCAATTCAAGGTGTGAATCACTTCGTGATGGTATTCTTGTCTGTGGTGTGGTTTGAAGTCTGATTTTGTCACGTGAAAGACATTCATTTTACAAGATCATGTTGGTGCTTCGTGTCAGCGCGCCATGTTGTCCTCCCTCTCCCAATGGACTGAGAAGCTTCACCGATGTGTCGTTTTGTCTTTTCTGTGCACAAATATCGTCCCCTTGGATATGAAAGGGTGCATCTGCCACTTTGTAAGGTGGCAGATACACCCTTTCATATCCAACGGGACGAATTATAGTGGGCTTGATAACCAAACTCGATTTACGGCGTGCAACAACTTTTAGCGAAAGTCTCTCATGGTTCACAAGCAAGAAATTAGGTATTATTTTGAAATTTTAGAAGCAGGTAAGAGTGACCAGTGATGACACCTGAGAGGTATATGAGGTGTGAAAACGTGATTTTGTGGGAGGACGACTTTTGTTTTCTCTACGACGAGCAAATCAGTATCACAGTACATAAAAAATGAATTGATATTGTAAAAATAACTAATATCTCGAAAGCATTGGGATACTCAAAGCCCTCTGGTATGAGACATAATTGACAAAGGCCTATATTTCGTGTCGCAATAGAACACAGAGTATATTTATAATATTTTCAATAGGAGAGAAGTATCTACAAAGCAGGTATGATATCGTATTGATGATCAATGCATGTCTCTTCGTATTATAGGCCTATAAGGGACCTACACACCTTCTGAATCAATAGCATTACCCTTATCCCTGACTAAATATAGGTGTCGACGGTCTCAGATGCCTGCTAATCACGATTGCTGAGATTTTGGTGCGATAAAACAATAAACATAAACTAAACTGAGCAGTCCAAGTAAGGGTCTGGGAAGGCTAATTTATCGGAAAGACATATTGTCTTTCCGATAAATTATCCTTCCCAGACTTTCAATCAGACTTCTCAGTTTCGAAAATCGAATCTATTCCGCATATATACATGTATGTGACTTCTCTTCTAGCAGGGCTAGCAACGTCACTCTTTTCAACTCTTCTTTTTTTGTTGATTATGCTTTGTTCTACAGGGCGGTATGCTCAGTCCCAAACTATTCACGGAATTTTTACAAGACATATCCACATCATTTGACCAAGATCAAGGTATCCCTGTGGACACCTTGCTAATGGTATATCTGTTATTTGCAGATGACCTTGTCCTTTTTTTTCAGAATCTGCTGAGGGATTACACAAACAGCTAACTGCTCTGTATTCGTATGCTTCCCTTTGGCATATCATAGTAAGCATTCCTAAAACAAAAGTTTTAATCTTTAATGAGCGTTACACAAAAATACGCGACCATACAATGCAAAACACGCCGCTACAACAACATTATGTGTAAAAAGGTAAATAAGGATAAAAGTAATTTAGGCTCCAGTGGGTATCCAAAATAAAAATTGTCAGTTCAATTTTCTATATGGTGGGGCGACCATTTTTTTTTTAAATTTTGAATGAAAAAATCCGATGATATTACTTTATCTTATTAATTATATATAATAGAGTAGAGTTGTATTTTTATTGTGGTTATTGCTGGTTATTGTTGGCTTTTCAAAAGCTCACACCACCACACCCACCGTCTTCGCCGAAATGAAGGATTTGGCTACATGTAAAATATCATAAGCCACACAGATTTTGTAGTGTAAACATATTTATTTCAATTGGATGACCAAAATAGTACTATTAGCGCTAGTCAAAGCGCTCTCCAAAACATACAATGAAACAGACAATCACATTATATATACAAGACAATCAAGTTAGTTATAAATCAGAAGAAGGTTAGATAGGAAAAAGAAAATACAAGGTTCTATGTAGTGCGTAAAATATAAATATAAAAGCATATTCTATGGTAACTAAATCATCAGATCCTTTAAAAAAAATAAAAGTCAGTCTGTTTGCATCAAGCGTAGGCAAAAGTGAATGGTGTGTGTTTGGTGCTATAAAGTCGCGTACGGCGACCAGTAGCTCAGTCCTGTGTACAGCATAATGGGGGCATTTAAGTAGAAAATGATGAGTGGTTTCTCTGGCTCCACAGGAACAATAAGGCGTGTCAGATGAGCAATAAGGAAAGAGATGAGAAGCCAGTGATGACATACCAAGTCGAAGTCTAGTGTGGTAAATATATGTTTTACGGTACCCAGTGTATATATGATTAGGGGTGATGAAAATCGAAAATGTAATTTCAATTTACTTTAAAAGATATTTAAACTGTTTGAATTTCTCACATCGATGTCAAGGTCATTCCAGTGTCTTATAGTTGATGGCAGAAAATAATTTTTGAAAAGTGACGTTTTGTACCTGAGTACCATAATGCTTTGGGAGTATCTGGTCACATATTTACTGGTGCTGGCAATTGTAGGCGGGCATATCGATGTTAAATACAGCGGGGCTAGAATATTTGTCATTAAAAAAAAAACATTTTTAATTTATGGAATTTACGTCTACATTCTAGACCCTCCCAGCTCACCTCTGTTAATATTTTATCAGCGCTTGTTTGACGCATGGCACCAGTATGCCAGCAGCCTCCATTTGTATCTGTTCTAGTCGATTACTAAGGTATTTAGGCCAGTTATCATAGATAAAATTACCATATTCAATTATAGGTCTGATTCGACAAGTAAACAATTTATCTAAAGCTTGACGTGGTAGAGAGTATTTTAATCGCTTCATTATATTCTCATCGATACCCACAATACAAGATACGTAGTTACAATCCCTGTTGCAATATAAAAATGATTTGTGAGCTGTTAACTAGATTGCGCAATTACACAGTTTATACCTGTTTGGCTTGAAATGCAGTATTGACAATGCAGAAATGCAAAGATAAAGGTGCAGGTTTATGGTCTGAGAGCAAGTCTTTCATCCGACTTTTACATTTTTACCCCCGGTCACTGAACCTGTTAATTTGTGTGCTATTTCCATACAGTCCTGCAGCCATTTCGGCGAATTGAACTTATCATACACATTGCCATCTCTGTCCTACCAGCTACCCATTTTCACCTGATTCAAGTGAAGCATTTGAGGGTTAAGTGTCTTGCCCAAAAACACAACATCGAAACAAATGTCCCAATATTGTCATATACAGAGGGGATAAAATCCTGCACCAAGCGGGATTCAAAACCGCACGGCAGGCAGCGACATTGGCAAAGCTCGGCGCTCTAGCAATTGCGCCACGTCCCACTTTTTTGTACTTATGATATGGTTTGATGAGCTTGTCATTCGTGAAGCATTGATGTTAAAGTGATGGATATTTTAAATATAAATCATTGGTGATCGTGTAAATAACTAAACTATTTTCATAGAGACACATCATTATCGAGAGTGAAACGAAGTAGACGGTAAAGCTGCGTGTATAATCACTATGTTCCGTCATAAATGTGTATCCCCATTATTCTTCTTCCGGGTCTTTCAATAACAATTTGGGAGTAATACCAATAATGCAAATCCAGGTATGTTGTGTTATTTCTGTCGATATTGTATTTTTACCCACTCAGCGTTATTGCTACATTACTTAAGGAGACATGCTCACATTGTCTACTGACAAACACCGAGCTGGATATCCCGACACAAATGGCCTTCAAGTTCAAAAAAACAAAATGTTTCTTCCCCGCTCACTCGTAAAAAAATCCATATTGTGGGGAACCTCCATGACCGAGAGGTAGCGTGCTCGGACTCAGACTGTCAGGACTGGAATTTCTAGTCCTGTGTCTGGAGGGCAGTGTCATCTCATTCATCTTATCATCCTCAGGATGTTCTCCTGGCCCAGTTTAGCCGATATGTGCACACAGGTGACATAAAACCCTATTCATTTCATTTTCTTCTGAAAGAATTTGGTATTTTCCTTCAAAAATGAAAACGAATGCTCGCTTGATGTTTCCATCCTTCTTTGACATTAATTAAAATAATACGTCAATGCTTTGACCGGAAATGTGTATCCCCATTATTTTTCTTCCGTGTCTTTCAATAACAAATTGGGAGTAATAACAATAATGCAAATCCAGGTATGTTGTGTTATTTTTGTCGATATTGTATTTTTACCCACTCAGCGTTATTGCTACATTACTTAAGGAGACATGCTCACATTGTCTACTGACAAACACCGAGCTGGATAACCAGACACAAATGGTCTTCAAGTTCAAAGAAACAAAATGTTTCTTCCCCGCTTACTCGTAAAAAAAATCCATATTATGGGGAACCTCCATGACCGAGAGGTAGTGTGCTCGGACTTTTCGAGTCCCAAGTCTGGAAGGCAGTGTCATCTCATTCATCTCATCATCCTCAGGATGTTCTCCTGGCCGAGTTTAGCCGATGTTTTTGATGTAGCGAGATATTCAGGGGAGCCCAAGTCAAAATACCTCATCTCAATAATCCAATCACTCCAAAAAATCAGCGAATATGCACAAGGTGTCAATTAAACGAAATTGACGATGAAATACATCTTCTTCTCCACTGTTGCGCTATGAAGAATGAACGCGAAATCTTGTATGATTCTGTAGCCGCAATTATCAATATACAGCCGACAAATGAAATGTTTCTAGGAATTATGACATCTAGAGACATAACAGTGGTGAAGTCACTAGCGCAATTTATTTATGGTTGCTTTAAACAAATTAAGGGTTAAAACTACTGAGTATAATAAATCTGTCACCTGTCGCTATATTATACATATTATCATGCCCTCATGATCAGACTTGGGTATTACCACATATCAAGACGGTTGTTGCTCTCGGATCTTATTATTTGGCTTTTTGGGGCCGGTTAGGGACGTTTCCGTCGCCTTTGTTATCAGACGAGGTGGGGCCTTATGGAGGATTTCAGAGTTGCTAAGTCAACTGATTTTCTTCATGAGGTCGGGAATGTTTTTCTTCGATTGTAACTCCGAGTATGTGGTTCTAACTAGGTCGTGATTGAAACAGTATGAATTAAACAATATAGTGAATTATAAAAAGGCTTAATGTTTTTGTGCGAGGGCCATGTCCTGTGTGAATTGCACAAATAATTTTTAACCGCCATTACTACTGTTATTACGTCGTTAAGTTTGCACCACTAGTCAATCTCAGGGAATCTCCGCGCTCATAGCGACTGTGCTTGCATGGTCACATGACACGGAGCTACCTGTTTATGCCATATTTATTGTACTTGCATGATATTATATTTAATTTTAAAAAATACCATATAATTTTTATTATTGGCTTATTGCATACTCCAGTTACTGTAGCATAATCATGCACTTGTATATATTTTCGGTTTCTACGCTTTCCAGAGTGTCTTTTTTGCTACTATATATAATTAGTATGTCATACGTAGTAGCTATTTTATCTCTGGTTTTGGTGCGGGAAACAAAATGATAGACCTCTATGTTATCTTGGCAATGCCTTTTAATTCATTTTTAGTAGTAGTCATTTATATTATCGAAATACCCAGTTTTTATTTTGGCAATGCCACTTAACATGATTTTAGTTGTGTATGTCATACCATGTATATTATCATATGATTTTAACAAACTAACAATCTTGTATATATATGTACATATATCTCTTTCATTTCTATGACAAATAAGTCTGTAATGACTTTTCTTTTCTGTCAATAAAATATCTGTCTGTCTGTCTGTCATAGCTTGATTCATACACTTGTGTCATTTGAAAGTTTAACAAATAGAATTGTGACGATTTACTGCACTATTTTTATGGCCGGAACTCCGTCGCCTGGAGGAAATAAGCTACGCAAACATCCGATAAGAAGAGACAGTTTAGCAGGGATATCAGAGAATGTTGTAGATTGAAAAAATAATGTGTAGAAACTGAAAGAAAAAACTTCAGGAAGAGGACTTTTTAGAGGAGGGAGCGTTACTGGAGCAAACAAAATAAATAAATAAATATAAATTAACAGTGATTTTTGTAGAACATCTTGTCTGAAAACGGATAATTTGATATTAGAACTTAAAATACAAGGTATGTAAATAGGAAATATACTAGAATGGTGTGCTCCTCAATAGGGGAAAAAGAAGAAAAGGAAATGTAAGGTATGTAAATTGAATTATATTTTCTCCTCTCCATGAAGAGAGTTGAGCTGTTGTCTTAATTAACCACTTGAATACCACTTAAATTCCGTACATGACCGACATTTCGATCATGATATTGCGGACTTACCTCATACTCGCCAGCTGTCGCCGTCAGAAACAATTAACCATAAATTAGCAAAATTAATAAAAAATCTAAACGCGGCTAATATTTCTATGCCAATTCTCTTTTGCTGTGCCTACAACAATATTTTCTATCCCAGGCCAATATAATTAGCATAACTTAGGGTACTTATTGATCTAAATCTGCAAAAATATTTTTTGTGTTTACACCCATGTTTTCCAAGCCGAAGAATTTATTTTAGTTCATTTTTAATACCACAGATCCATCTAATAGGCATAATATATTTGATAGAAGTCAAAAACCTTTGTAAACCCATTTATCACAAAATCTCTTGGCATGTATCCGGGACGTATACCGGTGGCCGACATCTCTTTGCCTTGTGATGCACAGTTAGAGGAGAAACATTTTATATGAAATGAGATATAGTGTATATTCAAAACAGAGTCTATATGAGGTTAGCACGTTTCTCCCCTGCGTTAGAAGCTTGTACCAACCACATCTAAGTTGTCGGAATGAGGGGAAACATTTTGTGATAGCAATGCCAATAGTGACGAAAATATCCTGCAAACTGGAAAGGTTTAATGATCACAACAATAATGTTGATTATTTGTAAAAGAATGAACGAATGAATAAATACATGAATGACTAAATAAACGAACGGACGAACAAAATAAAGATTGAATAAATGAATTAAAGAATAAATAAGTGAATACAATAATAGGTATACGAACTAACGAACGAATAAATGACTTAATCGAAGAATGAATAAATGAATGAATAAATGAACGAACGAACGAATGAATGAATTCACAAATGAATGAATTATTTAAAGGAGGAATACATGAATAAATGAATACGACAACGAACGATCAAGTGAATGAATGGATTAATGAATAAATAAATGGAAAAAGAATGGATAAATGAGTGAATAGATAATTGAAGGAATGAAATAACTAAAGAATAAATAAATAAATAAATAAATAAATAAGTAAATAAATAAATAAATAAATAAATAAATAAATAAATAAATAAATAAATAAATAAATAAATAAATAAATAAATAAATAAATAAATAAATAAATAAATAAATAAATAAATAAATAAATAAATAAATAAATAAATAAATAAATAAATAAATAAATAAATAAATAAATAAATAAATAAATAAATAAATAAATAAATAAATAAATAAATAAATAAATAAATAAATAAATAAATAAATAAATAAATAAATGAGTGAGTGAATGAATGAATGAATGAATGAATGAATGAATGAATGAATGAATGAATGAATGGATGAATGAATAAGTCTCTCTATGTAGTGGGGCGGATAACAGTCACACGTTAGGGAAAATGTTTACTTTTGTGAAGAGAGAATGAGAATTTTCTTACAGAGATTCAAAGGTATGCTGAGTTCAAATCTTAAAGATGTAAATCCAAGATGGCCACCAAAACTACCGAAAATTGGTCAAAAACATAGACGTACAGTAATGGACTGTCTACTGGCGCGAGATCGTCGTGAACTTACGGCTCGCATGCGCGGCTAGGAAAAAGGATTACTGATTTTCGGTCTGCCTATATATTAAATTGAATACATGTATAGACGTCGAATCATACCCAACAAGCACAAAACATTAGTATAACATTTATACAACGTCGACAAAACGTCTTCGACATTGGTCCAACATTGTATGTTATACAAATGTTTTGTGTTCACTTGGTATGTGCTTCCAAGTGGCTGGGTGTATTGGACATGGTGTGTATACGTCTATGATCTATGTCCACACATGTGCTCTGACCTGTCACACATTTTCACGTGAGAAACATACTTTATGGGCTTGGATGTTTTATTCTTGTTGTAATATTTAAATACTTTAGATAATAAAGCAGGAGGAATTATTTTAATGTATTCATTTATCGAATACATTTGTCATAATTTGAAAGATATTGATGTTAATCATTGATTTGACTGTTATTGAAATTGTGATCAACACAATGTCAATATACCCATGAAAAAAACACGATAAAAAACACATGGTTGACAGTTTACAGTGAAAGTAAACCATCCCTTCTCTCTCAAATTCTCGCGGACGGAAGCTCTCACACATCAGTCAATGTTGTCAGATTTAAAGTTAGCTGTCCATGCTCTCCATGTCTATGATTAAACAATATTATATAATGCCACAATTATGGCTGGATAACCACTGGCCACCAGTTTAGCTTCCAAAAAAGTGTATTTAAACAAATTCCTGTTAGGAATAATGATGGGAGATAGTGATTGATTATTATAACGATGGTTATCAATGTACTTTCTGTGTTCATCAAAAACACAAAGCATGACATAAAGAACAATAGATTTATTTCGTAGAAGTTAGCCATCAGATGGAACTTGATTGAGTCATGTACATTGCCCTTCATAAAAACACAACTGTTACATGGCAGGCCAGCCTTCTTGCATTTGAACCGGCCCATGCAGTGGCTCTTGCGGCATGAACACCTGATTACATGTTTTTGATGCCTCTGGTTTCAAACTTCAAACAGGACACCAGAAATCCCCATCTCTCGTCCAGCCCCATTCAGTTGGATCTGGCAAGTTTGATTTGTAAGCAGTGTTTTCCCCCATACATGTCCAGCTTGATACATAGCCCGCTTGGCATGCTGCAGCAAAGCACCACTTGTAGGTGGGATGTTACCAAGCTGCCTCGCAGATGCGAATGGTGTCTTTCTGGTCTTTTTCAAACTGGTCAATGCTGATGTCCGCTTCTACAACAGGACAACACATCTTTCTAGAGTTTAAATGGCTTCATTGGTAATCCGGCTTGGTGAGTCTGGAAGTTTTATGAAAAGAGTTTTGAAAACATCTGTGCCTCGTCCCACTTCCCACATGGTTTTATCGCAAATTCCATAAAATGAGGTAGCGGTATCACAGCCTGAGATGGCACCGAGGAAGAGTTACCCTTTGGTGACCAAGGTGACCAAATCTGCAGTATCATCTGTGGAAGGACGATCGTAATATTCAATCACTTCCACTACACTCTTGTAATTTGCAGCAAATATCCTATCTGAGTACTGGGTGCTTGCTCGTTATGCAGGTCAGTTTCCTTGTCATCATGTGTGTACTTCAGATCATACTCATTCAGCATCCTGCCGATTTCTAGCCACGCAACCATCCAGCGTTTCAAAGGTGATTCGTTCTCAGAAATGCCGATGATCCCTGCATCCCCTTTCACAATTGCGTTTTGTTGCTTGTGTACATGATTGTGTGCCAAACATAAAAAAATTGGGTAATCTTGCGGGTAACAACAAATAGCCCAGGATTGATGTGCTCTGTGGCTTTTGATATGAGGTCTATGCCATGTTTCACCATGGGTAAAGAATGAGTAGGCCTACTCTCCCGAAATAGTGGAAACAGTCCTGTGATTGCAGGTGAGCGAGAAACAAAAAATTTGGCAAAGTGTGCTGACCATGATATATTCTCTATGCTAGCTGTAGTAGCTTCATCTCTTTGACAAACAGCAGAGACTTTGTCCAACCAGACACTTTTTGCAATGTCTGCTTGTATGAGAATGTCATTGGGGATCATGGGACTAGTTACTGGAGGTGGTGGAGTGTTCTCTTTTGGGAGGATACATGGTGTCACCAAAGTGTAAGCTTCAGGAAGTGGCTTGATTGCTTTGGATCTAGGTTTGTCTCTGTCTACCAGATGTCCATTTGTATGGCGAGGTAGTCCTTGGTTCTCATTGGAACAATGATGAGACAGAGATATGGCTGTCCCATGGAAAGATGAGTGTGCCAAGGCTGATGTCGGATAATGATCGTGATTCGCCTAAAATTCGTCGTGTCATATTTTGGAAGCCACCCCTGGTTTTACATTTTTAAAACGGCCACCTAATGTTACACGAGAATCAGATTCCCCACCCTTGAAAACATGGGTTTAAATATAAAAATCATTCTTATATTGCAATTAGAACTAAAGTTATTAGGAATTTCGATTTCGGTCATAAACGGCAGCCATCTTGGATTTTCAACAGGTTACGGACTTCAGATCAAATGTATCATCATTGATTCGAACGCAGCATACCATTAAACCTCTGTATGCAAAGTTTCGTGCTTTTTTACAAAAGTAAACATATTTTCCTTTATCCGCCCCACTAATGCTCTTTACGAGTGGGTGGGTGGGACAGTGTCAGGGATAGAACAGATTATTGGAACTCTTCCTTCGGGCTGACAGGTGCAAAATCTACAGGCAGTAACAACAAAATTCAAGAAAGTAGATGGTGGCGGCCCCGCAACTTAAACATGCCAAATCATCAGTCTGACTGCGTGCACGCAGAGTATTAATATAACCCTTAAAGCACTGAAATATTTTTATATGAACCATGAACCATCATACATTGTCTTAGTTATCTCTTTCCCCTTTATGTGGATACCTATGTTATGGGTTTACGGCCTTTATAGATATGTTTACTCTTTCAGCGCGGGGATCGACTTCAGACGTCAGAATCTGACGTCTACAAACGTCTGATTCTCAAGACTAAATTCGATCCCCGCGCTGTAAGGGGTTAAGTTTAAATCCTCAACACATGTTGCGTGTTGTAGATAAACATATAGTTATACATGTATATAGTGGCATATATGAGGTATCAGAGCGTTTCACATCCTGGCACAATATTCTACTATAGCTGCATTACCAGTGATTACAGCTTCTTCATGCTGAGCTCATTCATCTTCACCTGTGACGCCCTGAGCTATGGCGGCAATCAATCTGAGAATAAAAGAATGATTGGTTCCCGCTCAAATTTGATATGCTTGTTCTCAATAATTATATTTTCTCTGTACCTATGCCGTGATACGATTACGCAAGACATGCGCTCGATCTCATAGAGTCGTCCGTCAGGAAATACTTTTGATGGTTATAATAATTACACTGCATGCGTACTCTCAATTATACATAGGATGAAATGGTGGAGATTGATGCTCATTCCCAATGATCACATGTCGTTGCATTGATTGTATCCACATATTTCCACCGAGTGACAGGTGTTTCTGGTGGGCTATCAATTGGAATTAGCAGCGGTTGGGCACATGTCTGTCCTAAAACTGGACACGGAAATGGTTCATGTGTGCAAGCCGATACCTATAGCCAATCAAGCATCATGTCTGTCACATGGAAAAATTCAGCTAATCCCCACCCCTCATTTAATCCTGATGTCACAGACTTTGACACATGTGCCACATAACAGAAGTGAGCCCCTTATGATTATCCTAAATAATACGCAAACAAAGATAATAAGTCAAGTCGTTATTTTTATTTTACTGCACGAATCAAAGCTAATAAGTCAAGTCGTTTTTTCACTTCACTGCATCGAATCAAAGCTAATAATAATAATTTATTCAAGTCGTCTTTTCACTTTACTACTCGAAGCGAAGCTAATAAGTCAAGTCGTCTTTTCACTTTACTGCACGAATTAAAGCTAATAAGTCAAGTCGTATTTTCACTTTACTGCACGAATCAAAGCTAATAAGTCAAGTCGTGTTTTTACTTCACTATACACGAATCAATGTTTATTTTTGTCCCTGACAAATTTTGGAATGAAGCATATAGATTTGGTTTTAAAGTCAACTGAATTTACCATTATTCTGCATGCAACAGCAAAGTGTCATAAAAAAATAAGCACTTTCTTAAATTCGTTCGGAAAAACACTTTATGATATTAATGGATTATAAAATAATTAAACGAACGAAGATAACCAAATAAATATTAACCACAAGGGAGGACACTACTATTAATGGCGTGTTTTATTACAAAATATAGTGCTATCAATTCAATTCGCTGATGTAACCTATAATATATAATTATTATGTTATGTATACCTGTTAAAACAATAGACAGGTGTGATGGCATCAGGCGAACTAAAATCCAATAGAAATGCGTCGCACTGCGTCCAAAGTAGAGGTTGTCCGTTATTATAATTAATATCCTCTCCTCTCAAAAATACGACACTTTCTTATATCACCAGGATCCTATTGATTTCGCTGTCATTTGCGTAATGTCCAGAAAAATAAAGACAGAAGGCATATTACTATGTTCTCATAGAGTAGTCGATCAACCTTATAATTTGAAATCAGATTGACATTTTTAATGAATTTTTCACAGAAGTGACCCATAATGTGAGTTCATGATTACATCCCATTTAAATCAAATAATGTTTGAAAGAGTAACGTTATTACATTTATTGTCGACAATGACAAATTATAGTGTAATTATTAACAACCAAATAATAACTAATTAGTTTGTTCCCGTAGACATGGTAGAAGTGGATGTAAACTTATACAAGGTTGCACGTTAATTGTAAGTATAACATAAACGTAAATGTTAGATCGAAGGGCTTCCCGTCGTTTGAATCAGATACACTTCACATTAGAATCGACATTCATAGTGGGCTATGGGCACGAATTATCATAAACATAAGCTAAATGTTTTCTCTGCATTCCAGGTGAAAACATAACAAGATCATAAAGATAATTAGTTACCTTCTAGTATAAAGCATCAGACAAACGTGTACTTATCATTTACATTTTTCAAAATATTCGATTTTTACTATGGCAATGCCACTTAACATAATTTTATTATATCTCTTTCATTTCTGTGACAAATAATTATATAATGACCTTTATTTATGCCAATAAACTTATATGGGTCTGCTGGTTGTGTCTGTCTAGCACTTGTGACACTTGTGACGTTCTTAGGATTTACTTTTGTGTTAACTTCTGTGCATTCTCATTCGTCAGATCCACTATCCTTCCACTGGCGTCAGCTAGTGGCTCTGATTGATTGCACTGTAAAATGTGTTCTGTAGACGTATTCGTGAATTTGACCTGATTTGGTATCTGGCCAAAAAGGCAATACATGACAAAAATGGTGTCCTTGACATTCTAAACATGGTCAGGCCAAGGACTAGATGTAGCCAGGCACGTGACTATTTTTATGAAATTAACAGCTTCTTTTAACCTGTTTAGCAGAGGGTGGGGTAGACCAGGGAGGGGTTTGACTACATTACTACGTCTAAAATGTTATATTTGGTGTTCAACTTGGCCTGACATCTTGTTGATATTTAGGCCTGACGTTATGTGCTCTTGTTAGTATTTTCTGATGAGATAGAGGCTTACATCTGTACATGTATCATGTGTATTGACTATCCTACTGATAGTTTTATTACATAAGCTAATATACACGTGGTCAATGTTGATTTTATGTTGGGCCAGCGTCATAGACAGCTGACATACATCAATCCAGCATTGTCAATCCTACAGCGTATACAGAATAGGTCTACATCGGCCCAATGTTTCTTAATGTTGGGCCTGCGTCGCAAACGATGGACCAACGTTAAATCAATATTGGGTCAGTGTGTCGTACTGACTGAGACTGCACACCAGTAAGAACGATGACCCAGCGCTGGGTTCATGTTAATCCACAATCTGAAATGCTGTAACAACATTAAACAAAGAGTGGTTCTTACCATCACTTTGGACATTCTGCTGGTATCTTTGTCTTACACAAAAGCAAGTCTACAACAACACAATTAAAAGACGCATATCCAATGTTGCTTTTATGCTGGGCCGTCATTGCATAGGATGGACCAACTATTATACAACACAGGTTGATCGCATGTACTAGTCATAGTAATACTAGGCAAACAATGACAACCATAGCCCAGTATAAGGGATACATAATTATATAAACTTGTCTGTCATAGGTGCAAGGAATCCTCGCACTTGACATACTTTCAGGGTCAGGTGTGGGTCACGGTACACCAGATTTTGTTTCCCTATCAGAACGCAGCAAATACAGAAGAGATTCTCAAAGCACTGTAGCAGGGCCACCTAGCTACTGTTCTAGTGTGGCCCGGAGAAGAAGGCTGACTTCTGTGATGCTGGCCCAACATTAACTCTTTTAACGCGGGTCCCGAAATATGTCTGGGTAGAAAAATGTTTGCAGGGAACCTAGTAAAATCACTGAAATAATACAAAATAATATATTTAATTATCAACTCACCATCACGTCGTAGAGGACGGGAGATTTTAGTCGCGCCAGGATTTCGTCCAGTATCCGGCGTCTGGTGTCACGCTAGTGTGCAAACTTTGAAATTTCAACATCACATTCCTAGCAGCATGGGGATGTGCAAGTGATAATACCCGACAACGACAGAATTATGATAACATTATCACAGTAGTACGTTTAATTATAATCAAGTCTATACCACTCGTTTATATCACATTCGTCCCCTTGGATATGAAAGGGTGTATCTGCCACTTATTAAAGTGGCATATACACCCTTTCATATCTAAGAGGACGATATGTGATGTAAACCTTATACTCATTGCGACATTAGAAAACGTATAAAACACTATACCTGAGAATCCATATCTATGAGATGGATGTTGTAATTAGTGAGGATGTCCTGTCGCTGGTTAATGTGTCTCACGGCCAGGTCAGCCGCGGGTTTGCACCCTCTTCCCCAGGAGGAGAAAAACCCCGGAGACAGCGGGTAGAAGGCACCCACGTAGAGAGTCTTCTTCTTCACCCGGTGGTCCTCATCATCAGTGAAGATGATGGGTGGTGTGATGCTGGTGTTGATCGTCAGTGGTTCAGGGGTGGTGTCATATCGGAGTGTGACGTCCAGAGCGTCATCAGTCATTGTCGTCGTCATCACCACTGGACGCCAAGTGATGACAAACACATACCACAGAGTCATCAAACATCTGAACGGCTCCACCCAACTCATAGCTGATTCCAAGATGAAGGCGTGGCAGTGTGAAGGCACTGGTTTCTGATGTGAAGCCTGCTGCCAGGTGACACTAGCCCTAATCACCAGTGGCCGCACGGCTGCTACTGCTGCTGAAGCTTCACATTACTGCCACCAGGCAGCGCCACTGAAGTATTCTGCCATGCAAGGCCAGAAGGCAGTAACTCTGCTTATAGAGCTGATTCATAGTCGTTTCATTTATAAGAGCAAGCTATGTCGTTGACGAAGTTATGTTAACCTGTTAACATTGATGTACATATTTATTGTTTTAAAATATATTTTGTTTAGCAGCCTGAATTAAACGTTTATCTTTAACTCTACCATAGGGTATGTTACACGTGTTATCAGAAATGCATATGCATTTCTGCTGTTATTTAATACATTGAGGATAGATATATTTGTCTACACCCCTCCAGTGTCATCAATCTGCTTTTATTTAGCACCGACAACACTGCACGGGAGTAGACGGACATCTTATAGTTTAAGATGATTTTTGGACAAATCGCAGCATAATCGGTGAAAAATCGATAAAAGTAAGGATAATTTTTGTCGCGCTACGTTGCTAAACAGTGCAGGAAGCGACGTCAATCAATATACTCACTCACTCACTCACTCACTCACTCACTCACTCACTCACTCACTCACTCACTCACTCACTCACTCACTCACTCACTCACTCACTCACTCACTCACTCACTCACTCACTCACTCACTCACTCACTCACTCACTCACTCACTCACTCACTCACTCACTTACTCAGCGGCCATTATTTTTTTTAATGAGGAAAGCATGGATCCTATGATAACATCAGATTTATGTTCAAATATTTATGTTCAAATTTGTTAAATTGACGAATAGTCAGCCAGCAAGGGTTACATAATGTGAAGAAAAAATGGAGTGATGGCATATCTTTGTTACAAGCAAACTAACTTCAGAAATGTAATTAGTAATTGTCAAAGAACAATACCTTGGTGGGTGACATTGTTTTACATGTCTCCTTTTTTGAAGAATGGCAAAATTCAAGATGCCCGCAATATACACTAGCTCTAATGCTAAAATTCACATATCTTCACCAATAACTATGCAAATTGTTAATGTAATATATGGATTCGTATGTTTACTGGGTCAAGGAATCTGAATATCACGAAAAAAGAAACATTTGAAACGTTTTTTTGCAACTTCAATTGTTAAAGATTTCAAACCAGCAGTCGTGATGTAGGCCTACATATTATATTAGTTATGTACATTTGTAATGTCAATTCGAAATATTTACATGGATAATATCCACATAATGCATTGTGTATATATATGTATATCTTATTATCATAATAATTATAACCCTATGAGTCTCCAGTTTTAACAATGAAAACCCATGTACATTGCAGTTAGTATTTAACAATATAATTATGGCGATGTATATTATTTTAACTCAGTGTTTCTGATTGTGTAATCTGATACACTCAAGATAAAAAATGTCGTTGAACATTCTTTATACATTAATTTGAATGTTTTCACAACCTACATTTGTTCTAACGGCTTTATTGAATACTTCCATAAATAGCATAAATAGTACGATGACAAACAACACTTATTTTGATCGCTGCGGTAAAAGACCCAAATTTGACCTTTGCCATTATAGACAGGGATATATTCTAACCAATCTAATAAACATGTCTGTCAAACTTTTCTCAACGGTTTCTATTGTATTTTTTCTCGTAGATTTCAAATCTGCCAGATACCATTCGAAATTTTACATATTTAATTAGCTAATTTGCATATTTCCAAAATGGCCGCCCAAAAAAAGTAATCGGCTATGAATACAGTCCCGGCAATCCTAGAAATGTGTTTTTTGGCCCTAAGTTCGGGCTTTGAGATCCCATGATGCCATTTTGACAATATTATTTTTGGGGTCATTGGAAGGTCATAGGTCACGTGACCATTGGAATGCAATATCCCACCTTTACGTTTTAGGGAAAAGTGCACAAATTGACTTTTTGGGGATAAAATGATGATTTGAATGTGTGATATATATTTATTTTCAGAGAGTTGCATCTCATACACAAGACTGTTTATTAATAGAAGATGGCCGCCATAATTCAAAATGGTCGCCAGCCGAGCCTAAAATCAACATATCTATCTTAGTGTCTAGATTGTTTTTTTTGGTGTCTTAGTGTCTAGATTGTTTTTTTAATCAAGGAATACAATGTCAGACATCATTATACTCTCAGATGATTTTTTGGAGGTTTTTGATGTCTTTTTGATCTCTATAGTTTGATATTTTGACAAAATTGTGTTATATCATAGTTATATTTGAATAACTTCCTCCCAGAATGAGGTTATCATCCGCACACTGTTCTGAATTCACATGCTGAAAATGATATAAAGTGAAACCATATACATCACATATATATGACAGCGATAAAAGAGGATACCTACATATATTTAGGATCACAACCTAGGTGCACAACATTGTAAATCGACTACTGAAAATCGGCAGGAAGCCAATACTGGCGACCATTTCCGAAAAACTTGAATTTGTCAATATATCGGTCAATATTTAAGATAATTTGCTTTTAAAGCTGCTGAACCTAACTTTTTAAGGTCAAGGTCAAGGGCAACCCTGAAGGGATTTTATGTCTTCTTAACAAGATAGTACACAAAGCTATGCATTGATAGTGTGAAATTATTGTTTTGCGCTAGATATGATTAATCACGTTTGATATGAAAACATTTGATGTAATAACAATGGTAAGTTTATTGAATATAAGCTAACATAAATATTAATCCTTGTAGTGTTACATCACTTGTTACAATAATCACTTCAAAACATAATTAGCCGAAAGTTACATGAAGCAAAAATCACAAGCGCTGAAAATAATACTGTCGAAGGAACTACTGTTTGCAGGAAGCAACATGCACGCAACTGCATTGTATAACCTGATAACGGTATAGATGTGTATGACCAGGCAAAGTAGCTTCTTGTAAACACATAATCCTACTTCGAAGGCTGTGATATAGCTATATATACTCAGATTCATCAAGTTTTATAATAACAAATCACTGCTGAAATTACTGCCACCCTCTTGCTTATGAACAGCATCTAAAGCGAACAGCATTGGCAACAGCAATTGACAAGTCAGCTTACATCGCCAAGCTTACCTGCAAGCCTGAGGATTATGAACGGGTTGTATAAAATAATAAACTGATGCCAGGTAAATCTACAAACCCATCAAAGCCACCACATATGACACACACAATTTCACGTGGCTGCAAGAAGGGTTGCAACAAAAACTGCTCGAGTAAGAGAAGAAAAATCCCCTGTTATGTACAATGTGACTGTCAGAGATATCTACATGTAAGTAAAGGTAGCCGTGTACAACACATCGAGACCTTAATCGAAAATGATCATGATAATTTTCTTTCATATGATTCAACAATTGTCTTTCATACACTATAAAACTCTGTTTTTTTTATTTTTTTGTTAACCACACCCAAATTCAATGATCCTCTAACATGTCCAATATATAGCTAATCCCTGCTAACAGTGGTTATTTTGATAGTATTATATTCAGTGCTATTCAATTTTGCTGTGTGCAACCTAAGCGACTACTAGTTCAGGCTGACTACTATTTAACGTAGAATAATGCTTAACGTCGCTCGGCACTAGTGGTCATTTAAGTGATATTGTAGTACGATAAAAAACAGTGCAGTCCATTGATGTTCATTGATGACCGATGTACAGATGATGACGTGAGGGTGGGGTGAGAGGGCATGGTGGGTTACTGCCCGATGTTCTGGACATAGGGGATTTACCCTCAGACATGCCCAGACGATCGAAGACTTGGATTTTGATATGCAATTTAATGCTGAAACACCGAGGCCTTTAGCACAGCTCCGCTATACTCCAGTCGGATAGTCCTCAGAGTCACAATAGTTGAGGGTAACTCCATTCATCCCACGTGAGAGACCTAATGCTAAACACTATTGCCTGTAGCTTAGGCTCTATCATGGCCAACATCAGTGCCTGCACTGATGCGGGAGCTGCATTTGCACCACTATTGAGTGGAGGGAACAGGCTACCGCTGGCAATCCACCACAATATCATAGCCAGCCACGTGTAGGCTGCAGCTTCCCTTGGATACGCGTTATAGACTAGTGATTCTGTACCATGCGGTGCAACATGCAACAGACGGGACTGATCCCTAATGACCCTCCCCAGGTGGATGCGAAAAGTACAACGTCGGCCGAACGTCTTCGACGTTGGTCCATCATGGTACAAATGTTATGCAAATAATTGTGTTTACTGGGTTATCATTGTTATGACATCGAATTCTCATGATGTTTTTATCCACATACTCTACAAAATAACAGTGCCGTATTCAGTGGTAATATGATGTAAATGATATGTCTATTTACCTCTTTTATCGCTGTCATATACATGGTTTTACTTTATATCATGTTAGCATGTGAATTCAGATCAGTGTGCGGATGATAACCTCGTTCTGGGAGGAAGTTACTCAAATATAACTATGATATAACACAATTTTGCTAAAATATCAAACTATAGAGATCAAAAATACATCAAAAACCATAAAAATCCCAATCTAGACACTAAGATCGCTCAAATATGATATCTAGGATATAATATAAATAAGATATCTTGATTTTAGGTTCGGCTGGCGGCCATTTTGAATTATGGCGACCATCTTGTATTGATAAATATAGTCTTGTGTATGAGATGTAACTCTCTGAAATTAAATATATACTATAAGGCATTTAAATCATCATTTTATCCAAAAAAGTCAATTTGTGCATTTTTTGCTAAAACGTAAAAGTGGGATATTTTATTTAAATGATCACGTGACCTATGACCTTCCAATGACCCTAAAAATACCATTGTCGTCAAAATGGCATTATAAGATCTCAAAACCCGAACTTAGGGCCTAAACACATTTCTAGTATTGCCGGGACTCTATTCATAGCCGATTACTTTTTTTTGGCGGCTATTTTGGAAATATGCAAATTAGCTAAATAAATATGCAAAATCTCGAATGGTATCTGGCAGATTTGAAATCTACGGGAAAAAATACAATAGAAACCGTTGAAAAAAGTTCGACAGACATGTTTATAAGACTGGTTAGGATATATCCCTGTCTATTAGAGACATGTTATACATGAAATATCAGTTCTTAAACAGGAAAACATTTGGATATTGTATTGTATCCACTGGCATAGATCATTAAGAGAGCTCAATCCCAGAGTCAAACCCTCTCCTTAACCTCGCTATTATAATTTGTTGACTCATGAACTCGATATTATCAGTCGACAAATGGTGATTATCCAATACAAATCTTGAACTGCAATGAAAAAAGTCTTTGACTTAATATACACTTAATATACTCATGGGATCATTAAACCTTTGTAAGCAATTTGTCCAGATTATTCCGCCAGAATGACTACATCATTTGAGGACATTACATTTACTTGGACTAACAAAATACAATAATTATGATCAGTGCTTGAACATGTTGGAGGAGCGACAGGGGTCTCTTCCCTCCAGGGGTGTATTACCCAACCCTACCCCTCAGACGTGATCACTTAAAAAATATATATATATATAGCATGCGAGGATGTATTCAAAATAAATGATCAGAATTACCTTATAAAAATGATTGATTTGTTGTTAAGCTGTACAGAGCAAAGCATTACAATAAATATTATATGCATTTAAATAATGCGACATGGGACTATTACTTACACATTATGTAAGTGCGTGGCTTCTGTGATAGCGGTGCGTATTTGGTATCTCCTGACATTTTCTATTTACAACAGTCACTAGGATGTTTGCATACACATCACCTATTTTCTTAATGAGAACAAATATCTTAATTGATTGACCATCGAATTAACCATCTTCCAGCCAACACGCATTCTGGAATCTACCACTGGTTTACAGCCCTAGATGACCACAGTACATGATAATGTGCAGCCAGAGTGTGATATGTGCCACTTATTATAAACATAATAATGACCACATAGAAGCCCGAGTGTGATATGTACCACTTATTATAAACATAATAACGACCACTTAGCAGCCAGAGTTTTATATATGTGATTTATTTCACTATAGACAAAAAACATAATAATGACCACATAGCTATTTCACTCTAGATGGTAAACATAATAACGACCACCTAGCTATCAGAGTGTAGTAGGCCTATACATGTGTCACTAATTGTAAACATAAGAACGACCACATAGCAGCCAGAGTGTGGTATATGTGATTTATTTCATCTTATAGATGAAAAACATACTAATGACGACCTAGCTGCCAGAGTGTGGTATAGTGGCCTATGTCACTTATTTCACCCAATACGATAGGCCTACACATAATAATGATCAACTAGCAGCCAATGTGGGGTATGTGTCACTTATTTCACACTAGATGATAAACATAATAATGATCACATATCAGCCAGAGTGTGATATGTGCCACTTATTATAGACATAATAACGACCCCTAACAGCCAGAGTGTGGTATGTACTACTGATTATAAACATAATAAAGACCACATAGCAGCCAGAGTGTGATATATGTGATTTATTTCACTTTAGACAAAAAACTAAATAATGACCACATGGCTATTTCACCCTAGATGGTAAACATAACTAGAAGGGTCTAGTTTTTTGTGAACTAAAAACTGGAGATGTCTCCCCTCCAGCAGCATGACTATAAAGGTTGATAGCTAATAGATGTAGTGTCAATGGCCTTTGTATTAATGTTATTAAATGGCTCCTGTGGACAGTAGAGACGATAACCTTTTATAAAATTCCTGGTAGAGACTATGTATTAAGCGGAATTTATTATTCCGTTTTGGTGCGAAACACTTGTCAACACTCCCAGCAAACACGACGTTGACCCAATGCTGGTCCAATGCTGGCCCACAATCTGTGACGCTGGCCCAACATCAAACCAGCACTGGTTCAACGCCTCATGTTTGCTGTGTCCTTTGTGGAGTGTTTTGGAATGTTTTTAAATTCTAAGAAACTACAAGTAAGAGACTATCTGTTCAAATGAACATATTTCTTCCGCATACAATATGTTAGATCTTGGGTTGTAGGCCTGCCTAATCATCCCCAATTGCGAAACAACATGACAACATATCAACATTATGATTCTTTTTGCACTATTGTGATTTCTGGAGAGTGGCTGATTGAACAAACGTTGACCCTATGTTGTTTTAATGTTGGACCAACGTCGTCGCCGGTGGCCCGCATGAAGTATAAACATGTTGTGACATCTCCCTTCATTATACCCAGCAAACACATTGTGATTTCTGGAGAGTGGCTGATTAAACAAACGTTGACCCTATGTTGTTTTAATGTTGGACCAACGTCGTCGCCAGTGGCCCCGCATAAAGTATAAACATGTTGTGACATCTCCCTTCATTATACCCAGCAAACACTAGACGTTGAAACAATATTGGGCTAATTCTGAGCCAACGTGGTTGACAATGGACCAACGTTAGTCAGCACTTAAGCTTGTTGGGTACCCGCACTCTAAAGTGGTGCCAGTATGTCTGGTTGCGTCTTTTGTTTGTTCTTCAGACTTTTAGGCCTATTCAAATAAATAACAAAGCAGGGGCGGATCCAGGATTTGAAAAAGGATCGGACGCAGGTGGCTCGGAGGGGAGATTTTAGGCATATTTAGGGCAATTTAGGGGACTTTTTAAAGAATTTGGCGCAAAAACGGGTGGGCGTGCGCCCCCCCCCCCTTCTGGATCCGCGCCTGCAAAGGCTGGGTTAATGTTGGCTCGCCGTCTGTGACGCTGGCCCACCTTCAGCGTGGCGTCAAACACGACACGGTAACCCAATACTGGGCTAATGTTGGCTAATGTGGGCGTGCGCCCCTGCGCCCCTCCCCCCCCCCCATCTCTGGATCCGCGCCTGCAAAGGCTGGGTTAATGTTGTCTCGCCATCTGTGACGCTGGCCCACCTTCAGCGTAGCGTCAAACACGACACGGTAACCCAATACTGGGCTAATGTTGGCTCAGCGTCGTAGACGGTAGGCCAACAATAGCCTGGCATTGGGTCAACGTCTCGTGTTTGACGCCTGCTCGATAGACGCGGAAAACGCACAGACACACAACTGATTGGATGAACAACTGAGCGATGAGAGGTAAAGCAATATGTCTCCACCTATATAGTGGGGACACATAATAATGATCAACTAGAAGAGTCTAGTTTTTTGTAAAGATGTCTCCCCTCCAGCAGCATAACCATAAAGCTTGATGGCTTATAGATGTAGTGTCAATGGCTTTTGTAATTAATGTTATTAAATAGCTCCTGTGTATTTTGAAGTGGTGGAACCCGTTTTTTATATCTACAGCATCTTCCCAGGAAAGTTCTGTACTCCTGAGGCCTCGCTGTGTCAAGAATTGCTGCCGGGAAGATGATCTACAGTAACTAAATCGTCTTTAGGCTCAATCAGTGTGGCAACAGTTTTGATATCTTCACACACGGCGATGCGCAAAACACAATGCGGGTCTGGCAGTGCTGGCGGCGAGTACAACCTGACACCGACTTAATGTCTGGTAAATGTTGGGCCAGCGTCGCCAGTGCTGGCCAGTATCTTTTCAACTCTAAGCCTACTTCATGCTGGCTGTAGGCCTACTACCGGCACGATGCTTTGAACCAAAGCTGGGTTAATGTTGGCCCGCCATCTGTGACGCTGGCCCACATTCAACGTGACGCCAAAAACAACACGGTAACCCAATACTGGGCTAATGTTGGGTCAGCGTCGTAGACGGTGGGCCAACATTAGCCCAGCATTGGGTGAACGTGTCGTGATTGACCGCCTGCACACTCACAGACAGAAACTCGTGCACAGACATAGAGGGGAGACATAACTAGCAACCAAGGTGGGGTATGCGTCACTTATTTCACCCTAGATGATAAACATAACTAGAAGAGTCTATTTTTTTTGTAAAAAAAACTGGATATGTCTCCTCTCCAGCAGCATAACCATATTAGAGGTTGATAGCTAATAGACGTAGTAGTGTCAATGGCTTTTGTAATTAATGTAATTAAATAGCTCCTGTGGACAGTAGATACTATGTATTTTGATGTGGTGAAACCCGTTTTTTATATTTACAGCATCCTCCCCCGCAAGGTTCACTGCTCCTGAGGCCTCGCTGTGTCAAGACTTGCTGCCGGGAAGATGATCTACAGTAACTAAATCGTCTTTGGGCTCAATCCGTTGGGCAACAGTTTTAATATTTTCACACCCGGTGATGTGCAAAACACAAATGTGGCCTGTCAACACTCCCAGCAAACACGAGACGTTGACCCAATGCTGGTCCAGTTCTGGCCCACCGTCTGCGACACTGGACTATAAAACCAGCACTGTTTCAAAGCCTCTTGTTTGCTGGGCTGTGGGTCTGGGCTGCGGGTCTGGCAGTGCAAGTCGAAACCAACCCAATGTCTGTTAAATGTTGGGCCAGTGTCGCCGGTGCTGGCCAGTATCCATTCAACCGTAGTCAGTAGGCCTACTCCATGCTGGCTGCACTACTGGCACGGTGCTTTGAACCAAAGCTCGGTTAATGTTGGCCCACCGTCTGTGACGCTGGCCCACATTCAGCGTGGCGTCAAACACGACACGGTAACCCAATACTGGGCTAATGTTGGCTCAGCGTCGTAGAAGGTGGCCAAAAATAGCCCGACATTGGGTCAACGTCTCGTGTTTGACCGCCTGCATGACAGACGGAGAGAACGCACAGACACAAAACTGATCGGACAAACAAATGAGCGGTGAGAGGTAAAGCAATATGTCTCCACCTCTATATAAAACAAATATTTTACAACTATATAGAATAAATCAATAAGCATGGACAGAAAAAAGAAAAATTGACACAATTTGTCACAAACACATGTTGATGAAATCACTGATAGGTGGGTGTATCAGTGTATGTGATGGTCAGGTATGACTCATAAACCAGAACTGTCGTGATGTCATAATAGCAGCCCGTGAACCTTGTAAAAGGCCTGACATACCTAACATACCATGAAGTTAGACATGATAAAAGAATAAAGTAATGTAGTCATAGCTCTGAGCAAGAACTTTCTGTAAAATATCCTTGCACTGATTCATCACAGGATAGGCCTACGGATATTCGCAGAACTTCCACAACTGTTCATACAACGGACACAAGGAGTCTGACTGCATGAATACAGTATAGGGGCCTACAGCTATGTGGATAAGGACAATTCTTATGGATAGATTACTTTTCATGGCAATGGTGTTCTGCTGCTGTCCATTTATACAGCCGGTGGTGAGTGAATCGCAAATTGTCTATAGTATGCTCTAAATAAGTATAGTGTGAAAAACCGTGGTATATTTTTTGGATTACATGGTAATCAAAATGAACGAAATGACTGACTTATGGGCCTACGATGGAAATAGAACCGGAGCTGAAGATTGGGAACATAGGCCCTATTCATTAACCCTTGTAGGGCTAAGCTATTTAATTTAATTAATACCCACTTGAAGTTGTGTTTCTATAACACAACACACAGCTTCGTGTGGTTATAATTATTTATATAATTACGACCTACAACGGACATCTGGCCGCTTCTCCGACCTCCTTTTCATAAACGTTAGACAAACTTTGTCTAGAACGTTGTAGTGGGACACTACACTACACTACGTTCTTGTCCAATGCCCAAATTGCGTTCGTGAAAATTCATTTCTGCGCGGAACGCTGGTGAATGTTTTAATAAGACTAGTTATGAAAATCTTACCATGATTGCGTCCATGTAGAGTCCTTCCACCGTTCCTAGTGTTCTTCTACCGTGCATATACCGCCCAGTCAACGTTCTTACTGCGCCCTACAACGTTATTCTGTCATTCTTCCACCGTCCTTGACGACCTTCATTCACCCGTCCTCCGTCCATGTAGCCTGCAATCGTCTGCGTCCCTACTATCAGCCGTCTCGCGTTCGTCTGGCGATCACGTCGTGATGCGGGGGGCATCCGATGTAAGAGCTCATCGAACATTTGTGGAAGCATCCTCATGAAGTTGATGAAGGCAGCCTCATCCTCTCGCCGTAGCTCCATCATCAGCTGATCGTATACATACCTAACTGAGGGCGGCGTAGTATCCAGGGCTGGGTCCAACAGATTCGACAACGTCGCCTCCTTCATTCCTTCGTGTACAGGTACATGGCAAGATAGTTCTTGTCAACTTCATTCTGCAAAAACAGCCAACATGCAGTCAGGGGTCACTTCTACAGGCTCTTCAGTTTTTTTCAGGATCTTCAGTTTGTTCCATGTCGGTTGAACTCATGTTGAACTCATGTGAGCAAGTGATGAGAAGCTCAGAGGGATATTCTCTTTATACCCCTCGCAGGACTGTATAAGATAAGATAAGGTACTCGGTCGGATTGGACGGTACTGGAACGTTGAGGTCGGCAGAAAGGCGGCAAAAACTTAGGAGAACGGTGAGTGAACGCCATTCCAATGAGCGGTGGCAGAGCAGCAAGAAAGGTACATGAATTGTATGAGGAAACTTGGGGAACGTTCGGGAGGCGCTCCCTGGGTTTCCACCGTCCATCGTGCACCGGTCTGCGTTCTCATCACACCCCCCCCCCCTCCGCCGACCCGACCTCTAGCGACCTTCCACCATCTGAAATGCTTACAGAACGCTCATCAGGTGTTCCCACAAGAACGTTTCAAATTGTTGACATGTCAAACACTCTCCGCGACCCTCTGCGTTCTACGACAGCCCCCAAAGACCACCAACGACCTACGATGGTCATCTAGCACCTCTCCTCTGACCTCCAACGTTGTTCTGCGTTCTGCCACCTTTTCATGAACTTTAGCCGAATTTTATCCATGACGTTGTAGTGTGACAGAGCCTTTGGGGATTTACCCTCAGACATGCCCAGTCGGTCAGAAGGGTTTTGCTGTGCATTTACATGCTAAAATGCCGTGACCAGCTCCGATATCATCGCGTCGGATAGGCCCCAGAGTAACAATAGCTGAGGGGTAACTACATTTATCCCGGAGAGAACTAATATCCAACACAGTCTATTGGTGATATTTAAAAAAATAATGATATACAATTTTGGTCATTGCAGTTAGTTATATCTATAGAGTAGTATCTCAAGATACAGAAATGGTGCTGGCCAAAAAATAACACTTGCAAAAGATGTCAAAAAGTGATTTTTAAACATTATACATTACCGCAACAAAGCCAAAATGTTTTTGGCCTTCATCGATGAAAAAGCAAAACAACTGAAGAATGCATAAAATAACAAAAATCACAACGATCAAAGGCTTGATACCTACTGAAATAGCTTCAGTAATAAGCCTTATATTAAGTACAGAGATTGTCAACATAGGTGCAGACAACATTGACTCGTACTACAGTTTTATTGTTCAAAACAGCATTGTTTGTAAAATACCAAGCCTAAATATGCCTTTCAAATGAGAAACTTATTTTTTAAGTTTTGTGTTGTAGTCAATAACCCCTCTGGTCCTCACCACCTTCCCTCAAATTTTAACTGAAGTAATGTTATTTTCATCACCATTTCACCATTTTACCGCATGTATCTTTTGGCTAGACCATGTGTGGTTTACAAAGTCCAAGAAACATTTTTGTTAGACGATTCCTTAATGACCAAATGAAATAATTTTTCCTATGGAACACAGTGCAATCACTCAGAGCCGCTCACAACATTCGCGGACGAGGGGGTCGGATATTTAGAAAAATGCTATTGTGGTGCTTTAACCCTTTAACCGCCGGTGCCGACCTATTTTTTTGCATCTCATTTTTTGCATCTCATTTCATGTTTTAGACATATCGAGGTCTAAAAAAGTTGGTGTGGGTGAGATGTGGGGGGGGGGAGGGGGGGGGGGTGCATGGTGGGTGGTTGTAGCCCATGGCCTATTACTCCAGTGTCCGGCACAACTCGACAGCTGCATTACATACAGGCGAAATTCATTGGATCGGGAAATGCAATTTATCTGGCTTATACCTCATTCAACGTAAAACCATCTACGGGTACATGCATGGTTGGATGTAGGTCTACAAACAATTGAAAAGACCCGATAAGGCAGCAGCCTGCAGCATATAATTATATAAACACATTTCTTTTCATCTGGATTTCCCAAGTGATCCAGGTAAAATGATGTGTGTCTGGTCTGTGAAAAAGGGTAAGGATTTCAGCCCGATTCGAACTATGGTGACATTTTAACACATTAAGTATTTTAACGCACTGGTTAGCATCTGGTTATCATACCCATAGCGGGCCTGTTGTCTGGTTAGCATATCCATAGCGGGTGACGTTGTGAGCGCTTAGCGTTACATAAATACATATGTACATAACACACAGGGCATTACATGAGTGGAAGATGAAGTACAGTGCAATGAATATACACACATTATTATTGTATAGACAATTTGGATACATTTTCATAGGCCTATTATTGACTAAACGTTTTGAGGATTTAATATATATATCAGTTTCGAGAATATCTAAATGATTAGACTTAAAGAGAGTTACGTTTTCGTGGACGTTTAGATTTTCAGATGCAGAGTGTAAAATGTTTAACAAGCGTGTTTGGTCTCACGTGGGTAACATTAAGTGACTTAAACTTGGAGCAATAATATTTCGGACTGAAACCAGCAGCGTGTATGGTTGAGCGGCCTAGTGGGGGCATTCGAAAAGGTAATGAATTGTGGTGTCCCTGCATGCTGCGACAGGAGCAATAACAATGAGGCGACTTAGACAGCAATAGGAAAAGATTAGCTTTCAGCTTTGACATGCCTAATCACAAGCGAGTGTGGCAGATGTAGTTTTTATGGAGGTCGAGCTGAGCTAAACAAAACTGTTTTAATATCAGGGCTTAGATCATTCCAGTGTATAATCGTGGAGGGTGAGAAATAATTTGAAAGCATGATGTTCTGCACTGCGGGACTCTCATTCTGCTTTGTGAATTTCTGGTTAGGTATCAGCTTGTGCTATCTACGGTTGCTGGACACCAGTTAAATTAATATGAAGGTGTAAGGTTGTAAATTAAATTGTATTAGCATACCAGCCTGTGCCATTTTCGTTTAACTGTTAGCTGCTCCCAACCCAGTTTAGTCGAAATATTTGATGAACATGTCTGTCTAAAAGCCCCAGTGCATATCCGTGCAGCCTCCATCTGACACCATCGAGTCTGTTGGATAGGTGAATATTGGACAATTGTCATATATTACGTTGCGTATTCAATAACAGGGCGGACTCTACTTGTGTAAATTGGCTCTGATGCAGTTCTAGGGAGTTATATGTAGGGCATCTTATTATGTTGATTATTTTAGAAGTTTCATAGTAAATTAGATCGATGTGAGAATTCCATGTGAGCGAGTTATTTAAAATGAGGCCCGGGTGGCAATCTCGTTATTTCTGCACGAGGGGGACTTTATTGAATATCAGAGGAGGAGGATTTAACGATTTACGTTTTCTTGAGATTGTAACAACAGTATTTTCATGACGTTGAAGATCACAAATCAAATCTTTGCCAATTCCAGATGTTTAACCAAGTCGTTGTCGAGCTTATTTACAGACAAGAATGCTAAAGAGTCAACGACCTCGATGAGTGCTGTGTCCTCAACAATGAAATGATAGTGGATATATCTAGAATTATGTCATCCATGTGAACATGAAATAAGAGTGGATCGAGTATTGATCCCTGGGGGACACCGGCTTCTACCGGTAGCGCAGTTGACATGTGTCCGTCAATAATGACACGTTTGTATCTGTCTGAGACGTAAGAAATAAACCATTCCAAAATAAAAATACATTCATATGCCAAATTTTATCTAATGCTTTCGTCATGTCCAAAAACACAATGCGTATATCTTTATCGTCCGCCGTCAAGAGGAGCATTAATTTTGTGTGACAATGAAACAAGCTGATTGGTGGTACCATCCCACATATGGAAACCGAAATATTAGGATTTAAGAGTTTAGTTTCTGTTAATTAAAACATACCACTACATGTTTTTCTTTGTCCGACCAGGACATTCTAAGCCGGGAATGTAGAGTTATTGTTGATCAAGTACAGACCAATTATCATGGTAGGCCAATGGTACTATAATCATGATAATCAATTAGGTGTGACCGATCTGTTGATTATGAGGGATCCTCATTATGGTCGGATGTGTTTTAAGTCAGTTAAAACCCTTTGGGTTTTCCATTCTTAGCTGTGAAAAGGCATCGGGCTTAGGCCTCGACCTTTTCCACAGCTAAGGAGTAAAAGTAGATCTCCTCTGGCTTTATCATGTTTATCTGCAGCTGCATCTTTTGACAAAAAATACTTATATTATCTGGCCCGGTGGCTTTATTGGATACATTTAACGTCATTACTTCATTACTTTTCACTGATGCTTTAGCGGTTTCATTCATTCAGGAAGTGTATTGCTCGCGATAGGTATTAGTTTGCACTGTTTTTGAAAAATATTAATTAAAATTGCTCGACTATTGACTGGGGTCAGTAATGGGGAAATTGTGTTCAATCAGTGCTGCTATGGATGTTGCAGCTGCTCGTTTGTCACGTCTGTTCAGCTTTTCCAGATCGTACAAAGTTTCCATATTAAGTTAAGTCGCCCGATTGCTCTTTTTAACTCGCAGTCAAGCCAAGGTTTCGCGGTTGGCATTAACTGTAATTTTGTATTATATTCATTGGGTAGGAGTTCCCTGACAGCGTTTGTCAATAGTGAAAAAAATAAATTTACAATATCGTGAAAAACATCAAAACCTATACGTGTTCCATTGAGCTGCATTTTACGCTGCGTTTCCATGGGTGCGCCTGAAAAAACTTATGTTGGTGCCGCCAAATTGGTTAAAAAGACATTCAAAATGCTTTCAACATAAAATGCCGAATACATTTAAAATAAGGGCGAGATCTAACGTGACTGAGATAGGGACTAAACTTAGCAATATGAAAATCGAATTATGTGGCCCATAGAATCCCTATTATACTAAAACATAATGTCGGCATATCTTTTGCAAGAGATTTTCAAAAGCCAACAACTTTTCTTACTCCTGAATACACGAAGACCTACTTTAACTTTGTGGTGTCAAAAAGTGTATATTCGGGGAGTGTATTGGTTCAACATTTTCTCGCTACATACACCACGCTGATTTCCTGACTCATAAATCAAACTTTTTGAGAATTGACCTCCCCCAACTTTTTGAGAATCGATCTCTCCGTACTTTTTTTTAAAATAATCACAGATATGTTATCATTGCAATGCAACATTTATTTTCTACATAAACAATACAAAAACAAATGTGTATATTATTCAACATATGAAAATATAAATAAGAATACTTTCATGGCTATCAACATGGCGTAACTTTCATATCAGTAAAACATCAAATCACAAGTATGAATCACCGGTATCAAAAATTTTCATACAAACGCTATTTCTATTTTAATTAGCATATCAACCACCTCATCTATTCTATCATACTCTTCAGTTATATCGTACATACACATAATGCTGCCCTTACTTTGAACAAATGAAAAATGAACACAACCTGATATTCTCTACTGGAAGCATCAATCGTGGAACATAAACACATGAAAATGCAGTGTCTGAGAGTGAAGTATAAAATATGGCATAGCATGTTCAACTGTGTGTTAAAACACCAATAGGCCACAAAACGAAATTCTACATAACTACCAATTAGTGATAGTTCTGGTTATAAAATATGGACATTCATCGACCCATTGATGACAGCTTAACTAAACGAGTTGTTATATATAACCTTCTGATATGTTTATACAATAACAGCGCTAGATGTTTACATCTTTGGCTCTTATCCATCATGTATACATATATATTGATATAAACGAAGCTGATGCAATGGACTAGATATATGATTCAGGCACATAAAAGGAATTGTGTTGTGCATTGCTGAAAAAGTGATTATGAATTCAGTGATCAATCACTGTATATTTTGTCTAGAAGATAAATACACTGCTATGCAAAACATACAAAAAAATAAAGTCTAACCATAGCCAATGTAAAGTGTTTTAAAGAAGATAACAAATTTATGAGTAGTTATATATCAGCCAATATCATAATGCCAAATTCAAAAAAAACATACGGTCATGTCCCAGCAAAAATGAAACGTTGAGCCAATATTGGTTTATTGTTGCCCATCGTCTACGACGTTGGCCCAACATTAAACCAACATTGGCTCAATGTCACCTGTTTGGTGGAGTGGCGATCAGAGTTGTTATCAAGACCCAAGAACATGCTGACTACAGCTCTGAGCAAGATACAAACAAAGTTATGGATACAAATAATAGTGATGTCCTCAGATTTATTTCAAAGTGGACCGTCGTTTTGTGACTTTTATCATGTTTATACATCGCAAATTGTTAACATTGCAGTCATAATGCGAGTAGTCTTGTGGGAGAGTTAATTCCCTCACCAGGGCTACTGTTCCTGTGCACTTGGCTGCCACATGTTGGTGCGCCTGTGATTGGAGTGAGTCCAGTGTGACCGTCCATCATGGAGTCAAGTCCTAGCATAAAGCTGCCTGATGTGGGGGTGTTGATGGGCACGCCGTTTGAGAACTGGACGGGATCACTATTCTGTGGTGTGAGGTACTGGGGATGGAGAGTGAGGTGGGGCGTCCCGCGCCCAGACTGCTGCTGCTGGACACAAACTCTGTTGGTGATTCCTTTTTAATCACCAGGTGGGGCTTAGCGTTCGTTTTTCTGGCGGAACACACAGGTTGGTGAGCCTGGAGCAAGAATTCCAACTGTTCTTTTTGCTGTTGTAGATTCTGTATCTCATTCTCCAGAGTGGCCTGTTCATCTTCCAGACCTTCTGTCTCCTGTTAACACATAAACAGATGGAACATTAGAAAAAATAGTTTCATTATTTCGGTTAATGGTGTAGCAGTACGTTCCAACATAAGAATATTTTTTCGGTTAAGATGATCAGATCTAAATAGTTTTATGCTTTTCTTGATGTTAGAATCGTAGTTTCATGCTGATCAACTTACATTGATTAGAGTGTTGGTGAGGTCTAGCCTTCGCTGTCTATATTTGGCAGCCGCCTGCTTGTATCTATCTCGGCGAATTTGCCTTTTATCCAGCTCATCATGCGATAGCTATAAAACACAAATAAAAAATGGCATAAATAAAAACATCCTATTATAATCTGATAATCTATATTAGAATGTATATGTATCTCATTGTAATTGTTAACCCTTGTCCTGCTATGCCCGGATATATACGGGGTTAAGGATGTTTTAGATCAATAAAAATATCACTTACATTTGATAAAATTGTTTTAAATAAACGCTTTGTTGATCCAATAATTTAATTTTAGACATGTCTATTTTTCATAAATAGTAATATTTTTTGTCATTTGAAGCTGGAAATTGCGTTAGCAATTCCAGCTTCAAATGACGAAAAATACAATTGAAGCAATTCAGCAGGACAAGGGTTAATCATGGGAGCATAGTATTCTATTCACCTACATCTAACGCTCATTAAACCAGCAGTTAATTATTCTACTATTTAGACGTAGGTTGTCTGCACCTATTGTCCTCACAAACTCCCGGGACTTTGGCCCATATATTCACGTGCACTTTGGTCTAGTGGTGTTGTGACAAACACGTAAACATCCGTGTTTCCGCACATTGACATGGGATGGGTGCATCAATTATAAATAACCATTGTACATGCTTTAGCATGTTTGGCGACACAACAGTTTTATGTCCAGTGGTTGGAATACGAGTGTGTAAAAATACTAAAGGATTGACTGTAGTGTAGTTCTAACATATATTAGAATGTTCTTTCAAGTGTATCAAGGGACCTTCTGTCGAAGTAACCTATGTCTATGGGTGATTTACTTAATTGCGTTTGATGAGGCGTTGGCTGAAGCTGCTTGAAAGGTCATATCTGACAGTTCAAGTAAATCAAGGTCAATATGTATGACTAAGAAATCATAATAAGTTGCACAGTCATCTTATTATTGTGCCTCTCAGAATGTTTCGAAATAAGTGGATGCAGCAAGCTGTGTGGGAGGTGATGACGTCATTCTGGAGTCATGCTGAGTAAGCCCTACTTCATTAGCCCACGGTGACCCACACATAATCAATTGGTGTACTAATGTAATTAACGAAATATGGCCAGGCCTTATATATAATGAGTAGCGCATCATCTTGCACCATTTCAGTGATACATTTACATCTATGTACGAGGATATTTATAATATTCATCAGTTTACACAGGTGTATAAGATAATACTGCGAATAATAAATATATGTATTGAGTATCATGTTTTACTCAAAAATGCGGTAAAAGTTTTTTTGCAGAAGATATCTTTTTAAACAAAAAAATACTGGTTTCACAAATAAACTCAAATTAATTCATGACCATGATAATGATGAGCCAGCATGCACGCAGGTGAAATCCCAGCAAAAACGGGCATTCACCAAATGCTGTTTCAATGCTCGGCCAGCGTCGAAGACGAACGGGAAGAAAAGTCCGGGCATGCATCCACATGAAGTATTTGAAAAATCATGGAGTTAGAAAGCGGAAATGTACGATCAACGGAAGTGTCGACAGAAATAGCACAATTAATGTTTGGTGAGTCTATTGGTGCGTAAGTTTATCATCGCATGTGTATGTGATGATAAAATGTAAGTAAGTTAAGTTGTTGCTTTAACATAACTTTTCGGTCATTAAAGTGACTTTGCAATACGTTGAAAACAGTGCAATCTGTGAATGAAACATGAATAATGTACAGATGATGATGTGATCGTGAGGTGATTGAGCATCATGGTTTATTTAAGGTATTTTCTTTCACTCACCCGATAAGGGGTTCTGTGCATAACTTTAAAGCCCTGTCTCACTACAACGTCCTTGTACAACGTCCCAACTGCGTTTGTGAAAAATTATTTCCTGAGCAGAACATTGGAGAACGTTTCAAAAAGCTGCGAAAATCTTCCCATCCGCTGACCTGATTGCGTCCAGGTGGAGTTTTTCCGCCGTTCACGGCGTCCCTCTACCATTCATGTACCGCCCAGTCAACGTTCTTACTGCGTCCTACAACGTTCTCCTGCCATTCTGCCACCGTCCTCGACGACCTTCAGCCGCCCGTCCTCCGTCCATGTACAGTCCTCTGCGTTCTTCTATCGTCCAGCGTGTGAGGTGTGCTGTTTCGTGATGTCGGTTGAGCTCATGTGAGCAAATGATGAGTAGCTCAGAGGAATCTCATTTTTATACCCCCTCACAGGACCCTACAAGATCTGTGAGAACGGTGAGTGAACGCCAATGAACGCAGGCAGAGCCCAGCAACAACGGTACGTGGACTGTATGAGGACGCTTGGGGAGCGTTGGAAGCACGTCTGCGACCCTTCCCCGACGACCTCTAACGACAGTCCACCGTCTAGAACGCTCACAGAACGCTCATCGGGCGTTTCACCAAGAACGTTGCACAATTTTGACATGTCAAGAATTCTCCGCGACCCTCTGTGTTCTCCGACGACCCCCTACGACCACCAACGACCTACAACTGTCAACTAGCCGCTTCTCCGACCTCCAACGTTCTGCCCCCTTTTCATGAGGTCGGCAGAAAGGCGGCAAAAACTTAGGAGAACGGTAAGTGAACGTCATTCCAATGAGCGGTGGCAAAGCAGCAAGAAAGGTACCTGAATTGTATGAGGAAACTTGGGGAACGTTCGGGAGGCGCCCTCTGGGCTTCCACCATCCATCGTGCACCGGTCTGCGTTCTCATCACACCCCCCCCCCCCGCCGACCCGACCCGACCCGACCTCTAGCGACCTTCCACCATCTGAAATGCTTACAGAACGCTCATCAGGTGTTCCCACAAGAACGTTTCAAATTGTTGACATGTCAAACACTCTCCGCGACCCTCTGCGTTCTACGACAGCCCCCAAAGACCACCAACGACCTACAATGGTCATCTAGCACCTCTCCTCCGACCTCCAACGTTGTTCTGCGTTCTGCCACCTTTTCATGAACTTTAACCGAATTTTATCCATGACGTTGTAGTGTGACAGAGCCTTTGGGGATTTACCCTCAGAATGACCAAATGAAATGAATATTCCTATGGAACACATACTACAGTGCAATCACTCAGAGCCGCTCACAACATTCGCAAAAGAGGGGGTCGGATATTTAGAAAAATGCTATTGTGGTGCTTTAACCCTTTAACCGCCGGTGCCGACCTATTTTTTTGCATTTAATTTTTTGCATCTCATTTCATGTTTTAGACATATCAAGGTCTAAAAAAGTTGGTGTGGGTGAAATGTGGGGGGGAGGGGGGTGCACGGTGGGTGGTTGTAGCCCATGGCCTATTACTCCAGTGTCCGGCACAACTCGACAGCTGCATTACATACAGGCGAAATTCATTGGATCGGGAAATGCAATTAATCTGGCTTATACCTCATTCAACGTAAAACCATCTATGGGTACATGCATGGTTGGATGTAGGTCTACAAACAATTGAAAAGACCCGATAAGGCAGCAGCCTGCAGCATATAATTATATAATCACATTTATTTTCATCTGGATTTCCCAAGTGATCCAAGTAAAATGATGGGTGTCTGGTCTGTGAAAAAGGGTAAGGATTTCAGCCCGATTTGAACTATGATGACATTTTAACACATTAAGTTTTTTAACGCACTGGTTAGCATCTGGTTATCATACCCATAGCGGGCCTGTTGTCTGGTTAGCATATCCATAGCGGGTGACGTTGTGAGCGCTTAGCGTTACATAAATACATATGTACATAACACACAGGGCATTACATGAGTGGAAGATGAAGTACAGTGCAATGAATATACACACATTATTATTGTATAGACAATTTGGATACATTTTTACAGGCCTATTATTGACTAAACGTTTTGAGGATTTAATATATATATCAGTTTCGAGAATATCTAAATGATTAGACTTAAAGAGAGTTACGTTTTCGTGGACGTTTAGATTTTCAGATCCAGAGTGTAAAATGTTTAACAAGCGTGTTTGGTCTCACGTGGGTAACATTAAGTGACTTAAACTTGGAGCAATAATATTTCGGACTGAAACCAGCAGCGTGTATGGTTGAGTGGCCTAGTGGGGGCATTCGAAAAGGTAATGAATTGTGGTGTCCCTGCATGCTGCGACAGGAGCAATAACAATGAGGCGACTTAGACAGCAATAGGAAAAGATTAGCTTTCAGCTTTGACATGCCTAATCGCAAGCGAGTGTGGCAGATGTAGTTTTTATGGAGGTCGAGCTGAGCTAAACAAAACTGTTTTAATATCAGGGCTTAGATCATTCCAGTGTATAATCGTGGAGGGTGAGAAATAATTTGAAAGCATGATGTTCTGCACTGCGGGACTCTCATTCTGCTTTGTGAATTTCTGGTTAGGTATCAGCTTGTGCTATCTACGGTTGCTGGACACCAGTTAAATCAATATGAAGGTGTAAGGTTGTAAATTAAATTGTATTAGCATACCAGCCTGTGCCATTTTCGTTTAACTGTTAGCTGCTCCCAACCCAGTTTAGTCGAAATATTTGATGAACATGTCTGTCTAAAAGCCCCAGTGCATATCCGTGCAGCCTCCATCTGACACCATCGAGTCTGTTGGATAGGTGAATATTGGACAATTGTCATATATTACGTTGCGTATTCAATAACAGGGCGGACTCTCGTTATTTCTGCACGAGGGGGACTTTATTGAATATCAGAGGAGGAGGATTTAACAATTTACGTTTTCTTGAGATTGACACAACAGTATTTTCATGACGTTGAAGATCACAAATCAAATCTTTGCCAATTCCAGATGTTTAACCAAGTCGTTGTCGAGCTTATTTACAGACAAGACTGCTAAAGAGTCAACGACCTCGATGAGTGCTGTGTCCTCAACAATGAAATGATAGTGGATATATCTAGAATTATGTCATCCATGTGAACATGAAATAAGAGTGGATCGAGTATTGATCCCTGGGGGACACCGGCTTCTACCGGTAGCGCAGTTGACATGTGTCCGTCGATAATGACACGTTTGTATCTGTCTTAGACGTAAGATATAAACTATTCCAAAATAAAAAAACATTCATATGCCAAATTTTATCTAATGCTTTCGTCATGTCCAAAAACACAATGCGTACATCTTTATCGTCCGCCGTCAAGAGGAGCATTAATTTTGTGTGACAATGAAATAAGCTGATTGGTGGTACCATCCCACATATGGAAACCGAAATATTAGCATTTAAGAGTTTACTTTCTGTTAATTAAAACAGACCACTACATGTTTTTCTTTGTCCGACCAGGACATTCTAAGCCGGGAATGTAGAGTTATTGTTGATCAAGTACAGACCAATTATCATGGTAGGCCAATGGTACTATAATCATGATAATCAATTAGGTGTGACCGATCTGTTGATTATGAGGGATCCTCATTATGGTCGGATGTGTTTTAAGTCAGTTAAAAGCCTTTGGGTTTTCCATTCTTAGCTGTGAAAAGGCATCGGGCTTAGGCATCGACCTTTTCCACAGCTAATGAATACAAGTAGAGCTCCTCGGGCTTTATCTGCAGCTGCATTTTTTAACAAAAAATACTTATATTATCTGGCCCGGTGGCTTTATTTGATACATTTAACGTCATTACTTCATTACTTTTCACTGATGCTTTAGTGGTTTCATTCATTCAGGAAGTGTATTGCTCGCGATAGGTATTAGTTTGCACTGTTTTGAAAAATATTCATTGAAATTGCTCGACTATTGACTAGGGTCAGTAATGGGGAAATTGTGTTCAATCAGTGCTGCTATGGATGTTGCAGCTTCTCGTTTGTCACGTCTGTTCAGCTTTTCCAGATCGTACAAAGTTTCCATATTAAGTTAAGTCGCCCGATTGCTCTTTTTAACTCGCAGTCAAGCCAAGGTTTCGCGGTTGGCATTAACTGTAATTTTGTATTATATTCATTGGGTAGGAGTTCCCTGACAGCGTTTGTCTATAGTGAGAAAAATAAATTTACAATATCGTGAAAAACATCAAAACCTATACGTGTTCCATTGAGCTGCATTTTACGCTGCGTTCCCATGGGTGCGCCTGAAAAAACTTATGTCGGTGCCGACAAATTGGTTAAAAAGACATTCAAAATGCTTTCAACATAAAATGCCGAATACATTTAAAATAAGGGTGAGATCTAACGTCACTGAGATAGGGACTAAACTTAGCAATATGAAAATCGAATTATGTGGCCCATAGAATCCCTATTATACGAAAACATAATGTCGGCATATCTTTTGCAAGAGATTTTCAAAAGCCAACAACTTTTCTTACTCCTGAATACACGAAGACCTACTTTAACTTTGTGGTGTTGAAAAGTGTATATTCGGGGAGTGTATTGGTTCAACATTTTCTCGCTACATACAGCACGCTGATTTCCTGACTCATAAATCAAACTTTTTGAGAATTGACCTCCCCCATCTTTTTGAGAATCGATCTCTCCGTACTTTTTTTAAATAATCACAGATATGTTATCATTGCAATGCAACATTTATTTTCTACATAAACAATACAAAAACAAATGTGTATATTATTCAACATATGAAAATATAAATAAGATAGCATTGTACAGCAAATGTGAAAATACTTTCATGGCTATCAACATGGCGTAACTTTCATATCAGTAAAACATCAAATCACAAGTATGAATCACTGGTATAAAAAATTTTCATACAAACGCTATTTCTATTTTAATTAGCATATCAACCACCTCATCTATTCTATCATACTCTTCAGTTATATCGTACATACACATAATGCTGCCCTTACTTTGAACAAATGAAAAATGAACACAACCTGATATTCTCTACTGGAAGCATCAATCGTGGAACATAAACACATGAAAATGCAGTGTCTGAGAGTGAAGTATAAAATATGGCATAGCATGTTCAACTGTGTGTTAAAACACCAATAGGCCACAAAACGAAATTCTACATAACTACCAATTAGTGATAGTTCTGGTTATTAAATATGGACATTCATCGACCCATTGATGACAGCTTAACTAAACGAGTTGTTATATATAACCTTCTGATATGTTTATACAATAACAGCGCTAGATGTTTACATCTTTGGCTCTTATCCATCATGTATACATATATATAGATATAAACGAAGCTGATGCAATGGACTAGATATATGATTCAGGCACATAAAAGGAATTGTGTTGTGCATTGCTGAAAAAGTGATTATGAATTCAGTGATCGATCACTGTATATTTTGTCTAGAAGATAAATACACTGCTATGCAAAACAGACAAAAAAAATAAAGTTTAACCATAGCCGATGTAAATCGTTTTAAAGAAGATAACAAATTTATGAGTAGTAATATATCAGCCAATATCATAATGCCAAATTCAAAAAAAAACATACGGTCATGTCCCAGCAAAAATGAAACGTTGAGCCAATATTGGTTTATTGTTGCCCATCGTCTACGACGTTGGCCCAACATTAAACCAACATTGGCTCAATGTCACCTGTTTGGTGGAGTGGCGATCAGAGTTGTTATCAAGACCCAAGAACATGCTGACTACAGCTCTGAGCAAGATACAAACAAAGTTATGGATACAAATAATAGTGATGTCCTCAGATTTATTTCAAAGTGGACCGTCGTTTTGTGACTTTTATCATGTTTATACATCGCAAATTGTTAACATTGCAGTCATAATGCGAGTAGTCTTGTGGGAGAGTTAATTCCCTCACCAGGGCTACTGTCACTAGAGTTCCTGTGCACTTGGCTGCCACATGTTGGTGCGCCTGTGATTGGAGTGAGTCCAGTGTGACCGTCCATCATGGAGTCAAGTCCCAGCATAAAGCTGCCTGATGTGGGGGTGCTGATGGGCACGCCTGTGGCCGTTTGAGAGCTGGACGGGATCACTATTCTGTGGTGTGAGGTACTGGGGATGGAGAGTGAGGTGGGGCGTCCCGCGCCCAGACTGCTGCTGCTGGACACAAAAGAAGCCGTACTCACAGACTCTGTTGGTGATTCCTTTTTAATCACCAGGTGGGGCTTAGCGTTCGTTTTTCTGGCGGAACACACAGGTTGGTGAGCCTGAAGCAAGAATTCCAACTGTTCTTTTTGCTGTTGTAGATTTTGTATCTCATTCTCCAGAGTGGCCTGTTCATCTTCCAGACCTTCTGTCTCCTGTTAACACATAAACAGATGGAACATGAGAAAAATAGTCTCATTATTTCAGTATATGGTGTAGCAGTACGTTCCAACATAAGAATATTTTTTCGGTTAAGATGATCAGATCTAAATAGTTTTATGCCTTTCTTGATGTTAGAATCGTAGTTTCATGCTGATCAACTTACATTGATTAGAGTGTTGGTGAGGTCTAGCCTTCGCTGTCTACATTTGGCAGCCGCCTGCTTGTTTCTATCTCGGCGAATTTGCCTTTTATCCAGCTCATCATGCGATAGCTATAAAACACAAATAAAAAATGACATAAATAAAAACATCCTATTATAATCTGATAATCTATATTAGAATGTATATGTATCTCATTGTAATTGTTAACCCTTGTCCTGCTATGCCCGGATATATACGGGGTTAAGGTACATTTGATAAAATTGTTTTAAATAAACGCTTTGTTGATCCAATAATTTAATTTTAGACATGTCTATTTTTCATAAATAGTAATATTTTTTGTCATTTGAAGCTGGAAATTGCGTTAGCAATTCCAGCTTCAAATGACGAAAAATACAATTGAAGCAATTCAGCAGGACAAGGGTTAATCATGGGAGCATAGTATTCTATTCACCTACATCTAACGCTCATTAAACCAGCAGTTAATTATTCTACTATTTAGACGTAGGTTGTCTGCACCTATTGTCCTCACAAACTCCTGGGACTTTGGCCCATATATTCACGTGCACTTTGGTCTAGTGGTGTTGTGACAAACACGTAAACATCCGTGTTTCCGCACATTGACATGGGATGGGTGCATCAATTATAAATAACCATTGTACATGCTTTAGCATGTTTAGCGACAAAACAGTTTTATGTCCAGTGGTTGGAATACGAGTGTGTAAAAATACTAAAGGATTGACTGTAGTGTAGTTCTAACGTATATTAGAATGTTCTCTCAAGTGTATCAAGGGACCTTCTGTCGAAGTAACCTATGTCTATGGGTGATTTACTTAATTGCGTTTGATGAGGCGTTGGCTGAAGCTGCTTGAAAGGTCATATCTGACAGTTCAAGTAAATCAAGGTCAATATGTATGACTAAGAAATCATAATAAGTTGCACAGTCATCTTATTATTGTGCCTCTCAGAATGTTTCGAAATAACTGGATGCAGCAAGCTGTGTGGGAGGTGATGACGTCATTCTGGAGTCATGCTGAGTAAGCCCTACTTCATCAGCCCACGGTGACCCACACATAATCAATTGGTGTACTAATGTAATTAACGAAATATGGCCAGGCCTTATATATAATTAGTAGCGCATCATCTTGCACCATTTCAGTGATACATTTACATCTATGTACGAGGATATTAATAATATTCATCAGTTTACACAGGTGTATAAGATAATACTGCGAATAATAAATATATGTATACTTTACAGGATTGTTCATCATTGTCATGATATCATTTTTTACTCAAAAAAGCGGTAAGAGTTTTTTGAAGAAGATATCTTTTTAAACAAAAAAATACTGGTTTCACAAATAAATTTAAATTAATTCATGACCATGATAATGATGAGCCAGCATGCAAGCAGGTGAAATCCCAGCAAAAACGGGCATTCACCCAATGCTGTTTCAATGTTGGGCCACCGTCTTCGACGCTGGCCCAGCATTGAAGCAGCATTGGGTGAATGCCCGTGTTTGCTTGGATAGTAACTCTACATTTGTACGTACCAGTGAGTCATTGAGTCTGCGTGTTGATTTTCGGCCAGGTGTACTGGTAGTGGTGAGAGGAGACGAATAAGTGGGTTTAATGAGAGTGCTGTCAGATCCCGCGGCTGTCACCTTCATCCTCTTAGCTCCAGGAGGCGTCCAGTCACTGTCAGACAGGTCCTCCGCAGTGTTCTGCTGGTAGTTTGAGCTTTCCTGTTTCACTGGATTCATAGGGATTATCACAACTGGGGGAACAAACCCACTTTCTCTGTTCACGTGTGTGGTTTGTGGCTGCTGCAGCGTATCGAACACGGGCATCTCATTGTTGTTGGCCAGTTCTGTGAAGCTCTGTTCCAGGTTGGCCAGTGTGGTGGGGGTCAGTAAGGGGATACTGCTTCCGGTCACCAAGTTGGCAGTCGCTCCAGAATACTGTAAAACAGAAAAGGCAGACGACTGTTGATAATGTGTATTTCTCCACTCCATGTAAACAAATACTAACACGTTACAACTAGCATAAACAATAGCACACGCTACTTGTCTGGTCAGTCTGGTGTATTGGATGAGGTGGCAAGCTGTAGGACTTTATAAACCTGCACCCCCCATCCCCCCCGTCCCCCTAACCCAACCTCCAAATACAAGTAGTATATCCGGGTAGACTAGTGTTATACTTCACCCGCAGAGATACACCCCTGGACATACTAATTAACATTTCGGGACGCATTTTTAAAATAACATCCGGAATGCACCCCCCACGTGTCGGAAACCACGGCGACGCTGATTCCTTTTTCTCTTTGTGGGCCTTTTGGGCAAATAATTGAAATTCAATTAAAAAGGTGATGTCTACCCAATGTGGCTTTAAAGTTGCTAGACGGTGGGCCAACATTAAACCAAGTCCAGGACCCCTCACCTGGGCCTAGAGTAGACATTCACCCATAGGGCCTATATGTCAGGTCCAGTATATTTTGTAAAAAATTACAATAACAATAATACGTCCCTCAGGCCACCCAGCAAACACGATACATTGGGCGATTGTTGGTTAAATGTTGGGCCAGCATCGTAGATGGTGTTACATGTAAGCGTACATACAGAAGGTCGCCATACAATCCTTCTGGATGCCTATAGCCTGCTTGAGCATGTACATAGACCTACATACATCAGCACTTATCGCTGAGGTCATCGTTTGAAGTATGTCTGCCAGGCCTGCTGCCAGGGCACTGCACTTCGATTCGGGGAATGAAGACGAAATGTTGCTTTAAGAAAACATAATTCACAAATGTAATTCACAAATGCAAACTTTGTTTTTTTTGGTGGACGGACACTGCACAGTGATTTTTATTTGTGCAATACATGGGTTGTGTGTCCTGCGTATGCAGGCGAACAAAAGAGTGTTTCTAGGTCAGTGGGCGGGATTATGCATAAGTTGTGTCTCAGTACACTCGTACCGCAAATGACCGTACAGACAATCTGAGCGCAAAATGCATCCGCGTAACCAATTAGTTCGTTGAAAATATCAACTGCAATAAATCGGTTAGGCCTACGATTTTATAAAATATGCTACTATAATTGCAAACTCCCAGGTGTAAGGAAAATGTGTGGTTGTTATGATGTTGAACATAGGATATTTGTTAACCACAGTACAAAACATGTACTCACAGGAAGTGGTGCTTCTGTGTTCGCCATGGAGGACAGTATGCCTGCTACTGTATATTTGGACTCCATTGAATCTCCGCTATCGTAAGCTGAACTAGCAATGCTGCTTGTATCTGTATACATTTCTTAAGTTAAGATTCCCCTTTATGTGGTTATGTGAGTGGGTTTGCCTTCGGATGTATTCGCGGTGTGGTATCGAGGTCCTCTCTCTCTCTGGTGGTATCTCCTAGGTCTTGTCTTGTATGAGTCACTCGGATGTCTGCCCGGGGAACCCGCGGTCTGCCTTTTATACCGTTGACTCAGCCATCAGGTGGTCCAAATTTAGCAATGACATCATTGGAAAGCCCTTTTTGACCAATCAGATGCCCGTAAATTGTTTGGATGACGTAGCGAAGGGGGGACCCCTCTTACTCGTTTGACGTCATTATACGTTATTGAAGGTGTTCTGAGAAGGGATACCCAGTTCTGGAGAATTGCCTCGTTGTGGACAGTGCAACGTTAGGCGCGTCATAATGATATGCGGAGAGGCATGCCAATGAGAGGCCAGTCAGGCTGGTATAGATACACTCAGGGACTGCTCACCCTAGAGGAACAGGCTGCACAGTGCTCTGTGTAGCTGGTATCGATTATTTTTTAAAGCTGCTGGTCATTCATGACCTAGCAAGCAAGAGACATTGAATGAATGCTGGTTGATGGTGTGCGACGCTGGCCCATCAATCGGCATCATTAAACAAATCTTGGTTCAACGTCTCGTTTTTACAGAGGAATCTTTTGGCCCTGCAGTTTGTTTACTTCCATACACATAGTCAATGTACAGAGGGTTCCAGGTATTTCAGCACCTATAATGAAGCACGCATGCCCGTGGGAATATGCCTGCCACGTGTGAACGTGTGAATTTCCGCGGTCGAGATATTTAAATAATGCGAGGGCGGATCCAGGATTTGAAAAAGGAGGGGGCGCAGGTGGCTCGGGGGCGAGTTTTTAGGCATATTTTGGCCAATTTAGTGGTCGTTTTAAAGAATTTGGCGCCTGTTTAAATGTAGGCTATATTTCAATTAAAAATAGTAGTTCACGATCAATTTGCCAGTAAGCCTAAGATATATATTCTATTGATCAGAGGCGCGGATCAGACACCTGGCCCAGGGTCAAGAGGTCACGTTATGGCAAATGGCTTTGTGGTACCGTAAGGGGGACCAAACCCAGGACAACTGAATTATCTTTGTAGGCCTATTTAGTTGGGTCTAGATGTAAGTACTTGATTAACTTAAAACAACGAGAGATATTATTCATATCAGGGCCTATAGGCTACTGATTGTAAGCCAAAGGCCTATTCTTACAAGTCTTCGAACGGCTATTTTATTAACATTTTTTTTATCAAACCTTATTTTAATTAAACCTTTATTATATAGCGATAATTATTTGTATCTGCTCTCTGACTCGTCTTATTCGTGTCGTCTCCCGCAAATCATGTAAATAGTCCAATGTTTAGGCTACAAGCCTTCTCTGCTATGTCATAGGCCGCTGGACCAGTTAGTGCGTTGTCATAAATCAGAGCTGATATCAAAAGAACTATATTTATGGAAGACCCACGGATCCCATTTTGTAGGTCTACACTTTGGATTCGAAATGTTCAGGGAAAATGCAAACTCTGCTGTAAAGTCGGAACTACGCGTACGGTGGATCCACTTAAGTCACTAATGTAGATTATGTAAGTATAATTATAGCCTATATACACATGTATAGGCCTACAGATATAGGCCTATATGCGTCACTAAGAGGTAAAAGGTTAGGAGTGCTTAGGTTGGCTTCACACCGTCTTAACCCTTTCAATGCGAGCGTATATGAACGGCTTTTTCACAACAAAATATTTATATTATATTGCTCAGTGTCTGCTCTCGGACTCACACGATTATAAATATACAGGCTACTTATCACTAATCGGCCTATATAGCAATGATAGGAAATCTGCAGTAATTATAACTCAAAGATATAGCCTAATTAACATAATGAAATATTTGAACTGAACTTATGTCTACTAAATGGAATAAAATGTTCTTTTTATCGTATTTAATATGAGTTGACAGGTAACGACTAAGTTTGACGCAGAAGGTAATAACACATGACCTTTATGAGATGCGTCATGCCACCGGATGACCACCACATACTGCCATGTAAAGCTAAAAGGCAGTAACAGCTTACTCTGAAAAGTAAACCGTTAGGGCCTACTATGTTTTTGCTTTTCAAATGAATTAATATGCCAGAGTCTGAGACACAACTTTAATGATGGTAGGAATAAAGTGCATTCTCGTAGTTCAGAAAAGTATGTCTATGCCTATCGATAATCAGATAATATAATGTTATGTTTTCTGGTGATAAATACCATTGTTTCTATAAGCATGGTTCGTTAGCTGTTCACGATTTTCAGACAAATAATTTATTTATCATGTTAATCTCTTGTTTGGCTTGTGGCCTGCATAAATATGTATAAATCCTAATTAAGCCTCAGAAACAAGGTTGCCCGGAATTAATATGACATCCATAGGCTTTTGTTTTTAGCATGTGATGTTCACAATAACAGCAAATATTTTTTTTTTGAATTTACAAAATTATCCTATGCTACATGTAGGCCTACTGATGTACTTGTCATAAAAATAGCCTAGCCACCGTTCTGTTCGGGTATTTGTTCCAACGTTAATAGGCCAAAGTCCAGGGAACTGATTGTGTGTATTATTATATCCAGTGATATAAATAATAATATTGTAAACGCAGTTACAAGTTTTAATACCGACGATAATAATTTAATTTACACATGTTAGACGACTATCGTGCTTTTCATATATATGGTATAGCTAATGCTAGTTGATCCAGTGCTTTTCATATATATGATATAGTTAATGCTGGTGGGTCTAGTGCTTTTCATATAATTATATGATATAGTTAATGCTAGGGGGTCTATGCATCTACATTGATTCTACGAAGCGTTTAATGTTAGTTAATTATATTTATGGCAGTTAATTGGAACAACAATTCTAATGTAACAATTATCTTTTCTGCATGCTATTTAGAACAAAATGCACTCTACTGACATTGGTTGTTTGTTAATATATAACTGTATGGAATGCCAAGTGTTCTAAGTGACTTTCAGTGAGCTCAACCTAGTCAGCATGGTGATGACGCTGGATTTACTTTCGAAATGTCACTTTCAAGTATTTTCGTCCTGACCTATAGTAGTCCAGGCTGTTAGGGTCGAAATGGAGCGAGTGTGTGCATTTTTGGAAGAAATTACAATTTTTTGCCCAGATGACCAGTAACATGTAGGCCTACTCTTTCGATCCTGATATAGCGCAGTCAATTCTGACACGATTAACACATAATTAACATCTAATTAGTATCCATAATTAGCAAAACCACGGAAAAATACGCAAAAATAATATCTGAAGAATCATTGCTTGGCAGGCAAATCACACCTTCTGGGGATTGGAGGACAAGTGGAAGCTATTGAACATATCAACGAGCTCTTTAACATGTGCTGTGTAGTTTGTCTGGATGGTTTGTTGGAATAATATTATAGCGCTTTAACATGCTAAATGATTGAATACCTTTTTTCACACTCATCAGCATACAAACATACTTACTCCTCACCCTGCAATGTCAGTATTCACAGTAAGGACACATTCTTCATCAATGCTGCTTAGTACACAATTATCCTTCAAGCTAACTTTGTTCGTGTAGATCAGTTATTAGTACTAAAAAATATGATTTAAAACCATAATGACTGTCCCTGTAGGTCTGCATCAGAAATCAATATCATGAACCGAGAATCACTGAACATAATGACTATTATCAAGAATGCTGCACAAAGACTCAACCTGTGGAAGCTGTCATATTTGCTTTTCTGCAGTTTATAAATATGCACAATATTGACAAACGTTAAAGGTTCCAGTAGGATAATGTTACTTGCTTGAATAACCGAACAATATTTTGCATCAACGATTGTATCGTCAAATTGACAAATTCACCACGTGGGCTATTTTGCCATTCATGTATGCCCTTCAAGTCTCGAATCTATTTTTGTATTGCTTAGATAAAAAACATACTTTCACGTTGAAATAAACCCTATCATATAATTGAAATTGGCATTAAACATGTAATGGTAAATTGAATAATTCCATGTCATATACGCCCATCACAAAAGAAAACCATCAGGTTCCAAATATATTTCGATTATTACCTTGACTTTGACCTTTAAGTTATTGATTTACCTTGACCTTTGTGCAATATATGAAAGTGCATGGCATTTTTTGCAACATTAAAATGCACAGTGTGTTAAAAGAAAATAATTAAAATCAAAGCGTTGATCCGTTCACGATACATGTGTGGAAAAGACAACTTATGGGTGGACCACTTGTCCGAACAATTACGACCCCGGTTATTAGATAAATCCCCATTAAGCATGTTAAACGCTCAAATGAAAGATTACAGATTGATGGGCTTTTTCAATAATATATCAAATAATTTTGGACATTTTGAAACATTTTAATTGCGCTTTTTAATGTCTGAAACTGTCCAATTTTTCTCGATTTTTGACTTTGACCTCGACACATCACGTGACCTTGACAATGAATGATCTCAAAAATATTTTTGTTGTGTCAATTATCCACCAAGCAGATAACAGAACTTAAAATCTTTAAAATCATTCCACCGATTCTTGAGATATTATTTTCTCTGGATTTTTCTCCAGATTTTGCTAATTATGGATACTAATTACAGGTTAATTAGGTGTCAATCGTGTCAGAATTGACTGCGCTATATTAGGATCGAAAAAGTACATGTTACTGCTAATCTGGGCAAAAATGACAATTTTTTTTTTAAAGTGCACAGAGAATTCCCTGACAGCCTGGAATATAGGGCGTACATAGTGGTGGAATCTTGGTGGCTAAAAGTATAAAGCTTCAGTGCATGAAAGGTACAAAAACGTTGTGATAATAATAAAATACTAATAGTAATAATAAGTACAACAACAAAGTTGACCCACCGTCTACGACGCTGGCTCAACATCAAGTCAACATTGGGTCGTGTTCGATGTGAAATCAATGCTGATGTAACTTGTCCAGCCAAGTGTGGATCATTACGCAGAGCACAGCTCAACTCACTTGAAAGTTAACAGGTTTAAGATGATGCTTTACAGCTTTCCTTCCAGTTGAGGTCATAACTGAGCTATCGCAGATTTATGTACATAAGCCTACTGCCACGTTAAGAGAAAACGTAAGAACAATCCCCCCCTACACATCAAATACTAGACGTTGAGCCAATGTCGCTTTAATGTTGGGCCGGAGCTGAAAATAATAACTTAAGCTCTGGCCAGACAGTACTTGACGGCTTAATCACGGCCAAAAAACGTCAAAAAGTGTTCTCACGTGAAACAGCCGATGTTGTTCGCGTCGAAGACGAGCTACAGCCGCGTTGTAGACGTTGCAGGACGTGGGGAAAGATCGGAACGGCGTCGGACGCGGAAGAAAGTTTTGAACTGCTCAAAACTTTAGAGCGCGGACAAGCACTTACGGCACACGTGGTAAGAACGTCCAACACACGTGAAACACACGTGATAATCCGTGTTCCGGCAGTGATTAAATCTTAGTGAGACGTGGTGAGACGCGGTAAGACGTCAAAGTTTAGTGGTCTGTCACGGTCAATGCACGGTTATCGAACGTGTATTACGCGTTTGTATCACGGGAAATAGCGTGTGTTTAGCTGCTTATCACTGACAAATGCATTTTTCCGCGTACATAGCACTACCTAAGCACGTTTTAAAGTTCAAAATACGATTGATCACTGCCTGATCACTTCTGTATCACTTCTGTATCACTTCTGATTTGCGGCATATAAAACATGATAAAAGACCGTAATTTTCTGCATACCTCGGCACTTGCAGTCTAGATGTCAAGGGATGAACATGAAATGAACGGGGTTTTAGGCCACCTTTATTGCAGATATAGGCTAAACTAGGCCATAGTTAGTCACAGAAACGACGAGAAAATAATTTCTTATAATTGCAACTCGTCTGGAATCTTCTAATCTCTGAATAGCCTAATATTAGGCTACCCGTGGTTACCCGTGCTCATGCAGTGTTTCAGCAGTGGAGCAGCCGCCGACGGCCATACCACGTATAAAGCACGACCAAGCACAAAATTGACCAATAATTACCACGTACGACCACGTCCAACATATTTTATAACTTTTTGGCCGTGATCAAGCCGTCAAGTGCTGTCTGACCAGGGCTTTTGTAACTGGCCAGATAAACTGTTGTGAGTAACATAATTTTATGGTGAAGGCCTTTACATACGACAGCTCGTCTGGATATTCCTTACAATGGAGTTATCAGTTTGACTGCATGAAAAAATATGGACTTGTCGATCTAACCAAGGATACTAGAACAGTTCTAGTATCCTTGATCTAACTGAAAAAAGACTGATCTGCGGGAGAAATGCATCTTGATCAAATTCTTCGATTTTATGTTCCTCATTAATATAGTATCACAGAAAAAATGCTGCGAACGTGACCAATGTATATAAATTACGTTGATCACCAGTCTTTTATTAGTATAGACATGATAGATGTCCATGTATTACATATCGAGACAATATTTGAGAATAATAATTGTTTTTTTTGTTTATAGGTCAAAAAGTTAAGCTAGAATATAAGATTATTTTAACTTTCTCTTGTTTGCATTAGAAAATTTAAAATGATCTTAACTTTTCTAATGCAAACAAGATAAAGTTAAGATGATCTTAATTTAAAGATTCTTTGTGGGATGGGGCACAGGGGCCCATCCCACAAAGAATCTTAAAATTAGGATCATCTCATTTTAATGATGGATGCCCCTGCAATGAACATTTTCCCCAAATTTCAATGATTCCCGTAATATTTTCACACGTTTTTTTCTAATTAAAGGCTGATCGCGATGGCTTATTCAGTTGGACTGTGGCTAGTATTCCGGTACTCCGCGGTTTTGAAACATTTAATTGTGCATTGAGTGGGGCATTTGAACAAAAAATATCTTTGATAATAGTCGATCCACAACTGAGATTCTGACTTCTCTCTGTCTCTATTTTGTCGCAATGTGCAGAAAGTGACGTAAGCAATATTCATGTAAGAGTATTAGAATCAGCATTGTGGTATGGTTACTATGAAAATGGTCAATATAATTATATACAGGGTTTCCTAGATGATTTTGTGCTTTTGGGGGTGGGGGCGATTGAAAGTGATTGGGGGGGGGGGTGCTGTGCGCGTGAAGAGAGCAATTTTTTTTTTTGGGGGGAATGGCCAGTTTTAGGGGGGGGACACTCCCCTAAAAGGGCCTCCAGGAAACCCTGATAATATATATATATATATATATATATATATATATATATATATATATGGATGAAAGGATATTATTTACTGAGCAATGCTTCCTAATGGACAGGCAGCGCTGATTAAAATCCATGTAGACATTATGTATATAGCCTTTGATTACAGTAATGGATTATAATAATGTGTTGTCTAAACAGCTTCTTATATATTCTTTAATTTGTTTTATTTTCAAAATATCGCACTGCTTTTCATAGATAGATATTTATTGACGACGGTAAGTCTATGCAGACTTATGCGTCATTAAAATGAACATATGTACAAGACTATATACAACAGGATTAATTCGGTAAAATATGCATGCTAAGTTAACTTAAACATGTTAAAATCAAACGACATTATATACTAAAACAAGCACAGGTTAAATAAAATATGCATGAGAACTATTTAAAATAACCTACAGTTGAACAGCATTGGCATGATATTTTTAAGTTTCCCGCACCAAAACCAGAGATAAAATAGCTACTACATATAGCAAAAAAACCCTCTGGAAAGCGTGGAAACCGAGTAATTACATAATGAGTGAGAGTATGTATAAAGAAGAAAATAATAATATTAGTTACATTGAACATGTTAAAAAAAACAATCTAAAAAATGCATTGACTGACGTCAGCTCGAAACACCAAAATGATTAGAGGAATCACCAGCCGCACCAGTCGCTGATACCACAGTGGTGTTCCCCCGACAGCATGGATGATTTCATGAGTGGATGATTAGAGGAATCACCAGCCGCACCAGTCGCTGATACCACAGTGGTGATCCCCCGACAGCATGGATGATTTCATGAGTGGATGATTAGAGGAATCACCAGCCGCACCAGTCGCTGTTACCACAGTGGTGATCCCCCGATAGCATGGATGATTTCATGAGTGGATGATTAGAAGAATCACCCGCTGCACCAGTCACCCTACGCCCCAATCGTTTTATAAAGTGGAGGTACCCGACACGCTTAAAGTTTGAAAACAGCTATAGGTGTATTTTGCTAAGCATATTACTAATGGTCGATGTGTAGATGACATAACATATATAAATTTATCTTCGTTTGAGAGTGAGTCAAATTCACTATTTAGTAGTTTGCTTTCGGCAAGTGAACTAGTTCGCTGCGTAGCGAAGTAAGAGCAAGTAATTAAAAAATGAATTTCGTCATCAACAGAGTTTGATGTACATCTTTGACATATGCGCTGTTCTAGTGGTAGTTTTTGCGGCTTGACATGCCTCCCTCGTTCAATTTCTAGCATATGTGAGCTCATTCTCAATCTTGATAGCGCCTTTATCCACCTTGTGTCGGGGATGTAAAACAGATATTCTTCTAGCGAGTGTTCGAATTTGAACTTTATGTACGTTCGTAATTTTATGGAGTTTCGGGCTTTGATAGACCAATCAACTTTATATGTATTAATCAAACATGATTTAACTTGTTTGATGAGACGATTGGCATATGATTTCCCAAATGTCGCGGTGGTTTGTTCGGAATAATAATGACCTGATGTGAGAGCACCAATTTGTTTCACCAATAAAATCAAGAGACGCCAGTGAGCTGTACACAATTCTCAAATAACAGCTTCTAGGCAAGGAGATCAAGCGAATCCAGTATTTCAAAGCTAGAATTTGTTGTTTTAAAAAGAGAGGATACCTTCCTGTATCCCCATAAATAGTAACTGCTGTGGTTTGTTGTTTGACTCCAAGCATATTTTTCAAGAATGATAAGTGCACTGTCTCGAAAGTCAATATTTCTTTACCAATAAATAGTACCTCGCTACCATACATCAGTATTGGCTCTATTTGGGCTTGGAATACTTTTAGAGACAATTTTGGCGTTAGATGTCCTAAGTTGTGACTATAATTTCTAATTGTGAATATTGCTTTGCGAGCTTGTTCAGCCAGATACGAATGGTTTTTTACAAATATATTTTTATTATTACTACACCAAAGACCCAAATATTTATATTTGTCCACGATTTCAAGCGTATTTTCGGCCAGTGTGAAAGAAAATGAATGTTTAGCATATATTTGGTTGTAAATCACTATTTTTGTTTTAGCAATGCTTATTATCAAATTCCATATTTCACACTACTTGTAAAATATGTCAATTTGTGCCTGTAGGCTCTCTGCAAATTCTGAAAAGAGGACTATGTAGTCGGCAAATAGGAGGTACGCAAGGTATATGTCTCCTATCTTAAGACCGTATTTAGGTTTTAAATATTTTCCGAGATCCTGCAGGAATTCGTTAAAAAGTTTGGGGCTTAAGACACCCCCCTGCATGACACCATAACGGTTTTTAATAGGCTTGCTAATCTTGCCATTCCATTTAACTCGACTGCTAGATTTAAGAAACATAGATTTGATTGTATTCAGAAATTTTCCGTCGACATTGCGCTGCTGCAGTTTCAGGATAAGTGCATCTCTGTTTAAATAATCGAAAGCTTTTAGTGCAAAAGCATTAGTGAAAAAAACACAGGAACCTGGAATAAAATTGCAGAAAGCTGATTTTTTCAGGAATGATACCTGGACATCTCCCCAGGCGAATTCCGAAGATGCCCCAAAAATCCCCCTTGTGCATTTTTTTTAATTCAAGATGGCCGCCACCATGTAACGCCATTTCCAAAAAACAGGGGTATACCCTAATTCTTCACCTTTGTAGTTAGGAAAAAAATATTTTGGTGTCTCTACTTATGTTTTAAGGCACAAAGAGTTGATACAGATGATCAGGAATGATATCAGCACTTTTCTCAATACCAAAAATCCAAGATGGCCGCCATATTGTTCTGATTATGTTAAGCGATCTCTTAAAAACACACGAAAATATGAGATATCTATCTCGTTGTTGAACCTAAAATGTATTTTTTGGCCAAACCCATGGAATATAACACTTATTTAGATCACCATTATTTTATTATATTGAATTTATCAACATAAATCCCACGTAGTATATAATTAAAAATAACACCAGGTAACGCCATTTAAAAAAAAGGGTTATACCCCAATCCCCCACTTTTGAAGTTAAAACAATGATTTTCGTGTCTCCACCTATGTTTTAAAGTACAAGGAGGTTATCCAGATGATCAGAAATAATATCAGTACTTTTCTTAATACCACAAATTCAAGATGGCCGCCATAATATTTTGTTAAGCGATCTCTTAAAAAACCCGAAAGTATGCGATAACTATCACGTTGCTGAAACTAAAATGTATTTTTCAGCCGAACCCATGGAGTCTGAAACTTATTTAGATGACCATATTTTATTATATTGTGTTTATCGACATGAATCCCACATGGTAGTTATAGTTAATTCCACCTTGGTGGGTGACGCTTTGGAGTGTTTTCGAACTGCTTTCCCAATGTAGATTGAGATTCGTCAAGTTAACAAATTAATCTCAGGTAAATAATGAAATTATTGCGTTTCAATCATCCGAGTTGTCACAGTTTCTACATGTTTGGCCAATACAAAAAGAGCACATCGTTGTACAATATAGTCTAGATATAATATAATATCAGTACTTTTCTTAATACCACAAATTCAAGATGGCCGCCATAATATTTTGTTAAGCGATCTCTTAAAAAACCCGAAAATATGCGATAACTATCTCGTTGCTGAAACTAAAATGTATTTTTCAGCCGAACCCATGGAGTCTGAAACTTATTTAGATGACCATATTTTATTATATTGTGTTTATCGACATGAATCCCACATGGTAGTTATAGTTAATTCCACCTTGGTGGGTGACGCTTTGGAGTGTTTTCGAACTGCTTTCCCAATGTAGATTGAGATTTGTCAAGTTAACAAATTAATCTCAGGTAAATAATGAAATTATTGCGTTTCAATCATCCGAGCTGTCACAGTTTCTACATGTTTGGCCAATACAAAAAGAGCACATCGTTGTACAATATAGTCTAGATTTGTGAGATCCCCCCCCCCTTTGAACAAGCCACTCTGCACCCGCAACTCACTCTTTTTAGAACTCTTTCTGGGGCGACTGCTCTTTCAGTTTGCGTTGGTTACAAACGACCATGATATAAAATTCGTTCCCAGACTGTAGAGTCCACACCCTCCTGTACAGCAAAATATGCTCTCATAATGGAGTTTAAACACGAGGCATTCATCCAATGCTGTTTTAATATGGGCTGACCGTCTTCGACGCTGGCACAAAAATTAAACAGAATTGGATTAATGCCCCGTGTTGGCTGGGGCAGTAGGTGACGTTGAAGGGAGGCTTTCTAGCAAAAATCAATTACAAGATAAGGACTTGCGCCTCACACGTTACATGTACATGACATCTTTGATAATCGTCCTGTAACAATGCTCTTTTAAATACTTACTTTTGTTCTTGATCTGCGAATGTCAATATGTTTAATATCATGAAATATATCATTTAAATATCAAGATATTACATTTTGAATATTAGGATTTATATATTTCGTAATGAAGTTATGACATTGTATGGTGTTGTAATGAGATGCTTTTACATCAGAATATCGGAATATGACATTAAATTAATTGATGTCACAGTTTATCGTCAGGATATGATCTCTTTATGTCACGATAATATGAGGACAAGAAACATTAACGTCATGATATGGTTTTGTAATGTCTAAATATTGCTCTTTATTATAGTAAAATGACGTTATGATGTTTGGATACAGCTTTATAAATGCAGGATATGGTGGTTAAGCATCACGATATGGTATTAAAGTGACAGGATCTTTTAGTGTATTGTCACGATATTAAATATCATGATATAGCATATTAACATCACGATATGACATTTTAGTGTAAGAGGAAATGAAAGTAAAAGAAGGCAAGGCCACATGCTGTTCAAAGAGCATGTGTCTTAACGCTATCTAATTACTTTCCATTTATTGAATCTTCCGAAGTGCTTTTGTCGCTGGCAGTTTTGGAGTACCGGTATTTGAGCAATGTAGAGGACTTTACTTACTGAATTATATTGCGATATATATGTTGAACTGACATGTGCCAGCCTGATATTGGAATGTTCTATGTCGATTCTGTATTACCATATGGTAACGTGCGTCTGTCAATATAATGTTATTGAAATGTTATACCTTGACATGACAATATAATATCCTGACATTAAAATGCCATATCCAGACTTCAAAGTGACAAAGCCTGACATTCTATGGTCACATTAAAATATTGTAGTGTCATATTCAGTCCTTATAATGTGACATTAGAATGCCGCCAAGCCCGCCATATCTTGATTTGATAATGTCATATCCTATCATAAAAAAATGAATATCTTGACATTCAAATCTTATTGTGTGATATAAAAGGACAAAATTTGGACATTATAATATCATGACGTTAAAGTGTCATATTCTGATAAATTACAATCCAATATCCTGGCAAAAATATGCCAGATCCTGACTTCGAACTGTTTATTATACAATATTCGATATTAAATAGCATGTTTGTCATTATAATGACACACCATCACATTACAATGCTATATTGTGACCTCAATGTGTCATTTCATCAATGTATAAAGTCACATCATAATATTCAAGTACCATATCCTAATATTCAAATGTCATATCCTGACATTAAAATGTCATAGTGATGTTAAAATGATATATCACGAAATTGTAATGCATTTCGTGATAATATGATGTATATCTTTTCATTTTAATACAGCAACGTGATGTTTAGCCACTATATACTGCCTTTATAAAGCTGTATTGAGCCATCATAACGTGATTTTGCTATATACAACACCAATGTTTGGACATTATATTACATATCATGATATTAAAGTGTCATATCCTGATATCATATTCATATATCCTGACATAAAACTATAATATCCTGACGTTAAACGTGTTCAATCTGGTGTAATATTGTACTTAGCTCTGTTATTATGTACATTCACAATAATAATCACAACTAATACTTAACCAAAATCGAAAAACATTTTATATAGGCCTACTATATAAAATACCTACATTGGAATTAGTCGCTGTGTTTGAAACTGGAATTTCTTACGCTATCTCAAGCTTCAAATGAATGAAAAATACACTTATATTTAAAGATGAGAGATGTTAGAATTTTTAATCAATGATTTCTGACATATGATATTTTGTAAATTTGATCAATCTATATCTATATTCCCATATGAAAAAGCAGTTGGACATCGCTTAATAGTGGCATCTGCGCTAAAAGAGCTAACCAATATGGCAGCCATGTTGGATTTTGTGTTGATAAGCACATTCTATTTAAAAAATTGGTGATGGAAATATATTCTAGATTCCATGGCCCTGAAAAAAAAGTTTCAACAACATGATGATTATGGCATGTACGTGATTTTCTGAGGGGGGGGGACGCTTCACATAATGGTCGCCATCTTGGATTTGTGGAGATAAGAAAAGGAATGATATCATTTCTGATCCTGTTGATGAGCTTTTTGTGTAGAGGCACCAAAATATTTTTTTTAACTGCAAAAGTGAGGAATTGTGGTATATTCCTTTTTTTGGGGAAAAATGACGTTATATGGTGTTACATAACATTGAACTACCGGTATGTGGGATTTATGTTGATAAATTCAATATAATAAAATATTGGTGATCTAAATAAGTGCTAGACTCCATGGGTTTAGACAAAAAATACATTTTAGGCTCAACAACGAGATAGTCACCTCATATTTTCGTTTTTTTAATTAAGAGATCGCTCAACATACTCAGTATATCAATATGGCGGCCATCTTGGATTTCTGGTATTGAGAAAAGTACTGATATCATTTCAGATCATCTGGATAAACTCTTTGTGTCTTCAAACATAAGTGGAGACACCTAAATATTTTTTCGAACTGCAAAAGTGAGGAATTATGGTATACCCCTGTTTTTTTCGAAAATAGCGTTACATGGTGGCGGCCATCTTGAATTAAAAAAAATGCACGAGGAGAATTTTTGGGGCATCTTCGGAATTCGTCTGGGGAGATGTCCATGTATCATTCCTGAAAAAAAATCAGCTTTCTGCAATTTTATTCCAGGTTCAACCCTAATGCTCTTGCACTATTTGGTCAAATCTATATAACAAACGTAGAGCGGTTTTTTACGTGTCCTACAATCTTTTTTAAAGCCTCTTTGTAGAGGATCATCGTCACGGCACACTAAGTTTTTGAATGACAATCTATTTTCGAGTACAGATTCAAAAACTTTTGCAAGAGAGGGAATCAGAGAAACTTTCCGATAGTTCTGTGGATCTGACTTATCACCCTTCTTGTGAACTGGGTATATCAACCCTTGTGCCCAGTCATCTGGATAATCTGCCGAATCGAAAATGGTATTGAATAATGTTGTCATTAAATGTGTGAAATATTTAATGTCCGAAGAATATAACTCAATCGGAATTCCGTCAATACCTGACGCTTTACCTTTTCTTATTCTACCTAGCGCTTTCTCTACTTCGTCCAATTGAATTTTACCATTGAGAATGTCATTCGATATGTCGTAATTATATCTATCAATAGGTATTTTTTGTTTATAGTTTTGAATTTTGTATTTGCGTTTTGCCAGGTGGCTCACTTTGTTTTAGAAAACAATTGTAAAATTGGTATAGTTCAATTGTGCTTTCGCTAAGGTTCTGTCGTTGCAGGCGTTTCCAGAAACCCCAATAATCTTTTGGATTGTTACTACACATCTCTTCAAGATTTACTTTCAAGTTTGTATTATAGTTTCGCTTTTTTATATATGCTGATTTTGTGAGATGTGTAAAGCATATATCACTAATATCTATAAAATGTCCTCCCCTGATAAAATATCGCAAGATCACTGATACACTGATACATGTAGATAAATAAATTTGAAAAAACTCACTGTTGCTTTTGAAAATGTAATTCTTATTTAATCTGAATAAGTAGAAACCGGGATTTAAAAATGATTTTAAAAAACCCTTCTTTCTATTTCTCACTGGTCGTATTCACCGATGAGGAATTATATAATAGAATAAAATAAAATAGGGCCTTTTAAGTTGAACCTTCGTTGAACGTTTACGCTGGAAAATTTCCGGCCACCCAATATATACACCCCACACATCAGTGGTTAAATCTGTAGAGCTCACTATATTACAAATTCCTCTAAGATGATCTTTTCGTTGTTCCCTTTAATCCCAAGGTTGGTTTAATGTTGGGGAAGCGTCGTAAATAGTGGCCCAACATTAATGAACATTGAATCTACCCAAGCTTACACACGGGTTAGTTGTAATAAAAAAAGTAGATCAAATTCGATAAAAGGGCCGTGTGGTAGATGTAGAAGTCAAACTAATTAAATGTGTGGTTTAACCATGCGGTGAGCATGATCCGGTACTTGTGACGCAACTCGTCCGTATAGTATTGTACGTGATGACCTATAGAATTCAGATCCAGTCCAAAGATCGGAATTCCCCGGATATGGGATCAGGTCGTTTTCCGTGTGTACAGCTATCCGCCGGATTTAGTGAAAGTAATTATCACGTCATGATGTCAATGAATGGGTGGTCCAGACAGGATCTGTAAAATTACTGCCGTGCAAAGCAAAATGCAGTAACTGCTTAGCAGTTACTGCATTTTGCGTTGCACTGCAGTACAGCTGTCGTCACATTGTAACTATGTAAGGTCGACTGTCATTTCATTGCGCGTCAGAATAATATATGTTAAATGCAATAAATTATTGTGAGCATTTATCATGTCCATATCGAAATGTGTTACAGTCATCATACTTGTTTTATTTGTTTTACACTTTCGATCGTTTAAGTGTTTAAACCGCCCCTCCCCACAATTAAAAACAGTTGACTTGCATTAGCAATGTTACCTACAAGCTCTTATTGCTGTGTCTGTAGGATCTTATAGTATGCCTATGTATCTCACATACACCTCTCAGAGTCGTAATCAAGTAATAGTAAATACCAGTATCGAGTGTCAATATGAATATCCCTACTATAAAGTATGGAAGACGGTGGAATCTTATTTTTTATGAGGGCACTATTACACGCGAGGTGGGGGAAGGGGCTACTAATAAGGTGTATCTGGAGTAAAGAGTGTGGGCTTGATATCGACTGAAAATGATCTATTGCTCGAGAAATCAAATCGTTTTGTATTTGCTGACAGTATATAAAATTTATTAACGATTCCCAAATGATCAAATTTACCATTTCTTCATACTGAGAGGCCAAAAAGCATAAATATATTGTCCACAATGAATTGAACAAACATAAGCTATTCTTAAATAAAAATAACAGATTTTTTCCTTTCATTTGACGTTGAAAATGCACAAAAAATAGCGGCTCCAAGTAAATTGGCGAACACATACAAATGCACACCGTATCACATATAATAAATTTTAATTCAAAATGAAAGACTGAATTTGGTTCGTTCACAAAATGGGCACACACAAATATCCTAGCTAGATTTATAAATTCAATAAGAAGTGCAATAATGATACTTCTTACATATATTAAATCAACACATCGTATACGTCATATAAATCCATTTAAGTGATTGGTGGGGTTGGGTTTTCATGACGCAGTTTCCGGTTAAGCTGGACCGACGCTTGTGATGTTGGCCCAGAGTAGATGCCAAGCTTGACCAATGGTTGGTATTTTAATATTATTATGGGGTGGTTGGCCCAGAGTATGGAGGCCAAGATTGACCTGGTATTTGATTATTATTATGTCGTGACATCCAGCTGTCTGCATGCAAGCATCGATCAGCCTTTATTGAATATTGTAAAAGTATACTGGCATAGAAAATCACAATCGTTCAGTATACTGCCATGGAAATTCACAATCGTTCAGTATACTGCCATAGAAATTCACAATCGTTCACATTCCCACCCTGTAATTGTAGGCCTACATGTATGGTGTGGCGTAGCCTACTCACCAGTTGGGTGATATTATTGTCAATATGCCACTCTGCAAGTAAGTACGGGGGAATTTGGCAGTGGAATATTTGATAGTCTCGGCTATATTTACCCCAGGAATTCCACTTGAGACATCCACGTGGAGTGACAAATACAAGGGAAACCCTAGTTGACTCACACAAAAATAATGGTAAATGACGGGTATGTACCCAGGATAACACATCTATATTTTCGGCCGATTATTTTAAGAATGAACATAGATCAAATTCAATTTTTCAAGTATTCTAAGCATGTGTTATAAAGAAAGACTTTTTTATTTATTTATTTATTTTATTTCATTTATTTTATATATTTATTATATATATATGTATTTATTTTATTTTAATATCCGTCAACTTTTAGGCTGTCAATTATATCATTTTAATGTAATATTACATGTTTACTTCTCCTGTTTGGAAATTGTGAAGTAGATTAGAAAGAAGGAAAGAAGGTAGGAAGGAAGGAAGGTAGGTAGGAAGGAATAGGCCTATAGAAAGGAATACAAATTTCATATTAATTCTTTGTATCACAATACATTTGTGGACAGTATTTGTTTTACAACAGTATGAATTAATTGGTCTGGAGGAAATATAGCCATGTCAAAGCCAGTACGACAATATACCGGTACGACAATATAAACACTTAATCCACAGAAAGAATAGACAATATCAGGCTAGAATGCCAAACTTTGGTGAGCTTGAAAATATGAGAACAGAAGATTATAATTCCTACTGGAAATTCTGGAAACCTTTGAATCCTAGAAATGCAACTGTATGTCCCACCTTGACAGAATTTGTGAAATATTGGAACAACAATTCTAACCATGCATGTGGACTATTTTGCTTATGAACATATGAATAATATCATAAAGCAGGTTGCATTATCCCAAAATAATAGCCAGGTATATCTAGAGCACGATAAATCCAATATGCTACAGTTCTTAAACATCCCCTTAAATGTATATAAAAAACATTTCAAAAGTTGAAATGCAAGAAAGCAGCGGGTGTAGATGCTATTTCTGCCTGATTTTACAAATATGGATGTAATGAACTCTTACCAGCATCAGAATTGCTGTTTAATACCATTATTACTCGTGGAGATTACGCATAAAAATGGGCTATATACTGGTATAATCCACCATGTCTATTTAAAGCGGGACCATGGTGATCCCGATAATTACTGACACATTAGTCATGCCGTGTATTGGAAAATTAATCGAATCGAAGCTTTGGCAATTTCACTAAAATAATGGCATTATACTACAAACTAATGAACAGGGGAATATAAGGCAACTTTCTAAATATAATAAAAAACATGAAGCCGTAAATCAGTGTATCAGTGACATATTAAAAAGTGAATTTGGGGCTTGACAAGGCGGTATGCTCAGTCCCAAATATCCACATAATTGGTTTTGGTGCGGGAAAGAAATATACTCCGATCTTCATATCTTGTCAATGTCGTTTAATTTTAGTTTTCATTTACGTCTGTCTGTCTACTTCTATTAACAATCAAATGTCCTTGATTGTTTATTGTGTTGTTGTACTGTCTTATTCCACTTAGATTTACCTAATCACCTTGACCAAAATATTTTACCTCTTTTTTATGCTGTTACACATGGCTTATAAAGGATGGTCAAATATTTGATTTTTAGAATAATGTGTTATATTGTCATATAGTTTTGGCTAGTTTAGCATGTTTAGCTCCTATTTAAGCTATATCATATAGAACGCTTAGAATTAAAGTTGCTGAAAACTGTCGTTTTCAGGTCTTCCTATTTCATTATTTCTAATTTATTGATGAGCCTGTAAGTAATGGTATTTTATCACAATTTAGAACAAACAAGGAACAAATAAGTACTGGCACAGATTACATCTTCTATTGAGACAACGATGGAAAACCCCTAACATACTCTTCTTAGATTTTTGACCATTATCTTTAATAAGTTGCAGGAACCCAAGAAAACAGCTGCGACATTTTTAGTGCTAAAACGAAACGTATGGATACGTTATAAATATGTATTTTATTATTTCTACAAATTCTTGAATATTCTTGAATTACATAACGTTATTTATTATTAAACGTGTGGTTAGGGTAACGCGATTTTTTCATTATTTTGTTCAATTTACGCTTTTACGTCAATTGAACGATTTTGCATGTTTAAACAAGAATGAATTACCTCCTGTAATTTATAAACATTTTTAATTAATTCACGTCAAGATGATACTATAAAGAACATTATAACCTTCGATATCACACCCTGATATTATGAAGGCCTACTCACGTTACTTAATAACAATGTGTTACCAAGCATTAAGTGGTATACAGGCCAGCTAGTTTACATGTATGTAGGGTATTCCCTGTCATATGAGTATAGGCCTATACGAAATTAAATGCTAGTAGACTACGTACGTCGTCGATGACGTACAGAGACGTTCATTTATGAATGGGGTCGTTGTCAACATCTGTGTGTATAGAAACAGACGTGGATACCCCATACATCACGTGTCATAATATATTCATTCACCATGTCCAGCATACGTCAGTTAGGACGTCATCGGGACTCCACGTAGCATATTGATTGGTATGTAAGCATGGTATAAGTGGGGATATTTCTATAGGAAAAAATGTATAGCCTATCCCGCGATTGATTATCAATCGGCAATGGGTTTATTCCATAATAAAGTGTATCGTAAGCTGAATTTGATATGATCTGAACCTATCACTAAGCTGAGTATGAGTGACCGATAATTTCCATACAAGTTTAATAATGATATTGATGATTGTGGTTAACCGTGACCACGGTGTTGACACACACAGTGAGTTTAACTGCGTATCGATAATGTATATAGCAGTTACATTTAACTTGAGAATACAATTTATTTATTAATCACTTTAAGTCATGGGCGTATTAAGTGGCGATTGTATGATATATTGAGGCTTACCGGGATAATGTGGTGATCATCATCCGGATGGGAGTGAATTCCTGACATCAGGAGCAGGATTCTTGTGACAGTGGCTGTGTAGGATGTGTTGAGACTGAGAGGTGACAGGCACAGTCAGTCGCCTCTTATGTCCGCCACCCCTGTGAAGGGCGATAGATTCAACCCAAGGTGGCAGTGCTTCACTTCTCAGAACTCTCATGACTTCACCGTCAGCCATGATCTAAAACGGTAGTTTAAACTGTAAACAATGGCAGAAAATTGAGAATAAAAGGAGAGTGTGTAGTGTTGTCGACCGTGCCAATGCGTATCACTGTAGGTATGAGTTGGTAAGCTGATTGGGATGAGTCATACCTTCGTGACTGTACGGCAGCGCGATGAGCCTCGTGATCATAGCCCCTGATCGTGAGAGTGGTGACTCATTACTCTAACACCACTCTGCTCACCAGTTGCTCACTCTCAGTGTAAAATAATCTGATATAGGCCTACTTTGTCACTGTTGGACTGACTGACTGGCTGACTGGTTGACAGACTGACTGACTGACTGACTGACTGATTGATTGATTGATTGATTGATTGATTGATTGATTGATTGATTGATTGATTGATTGATTGATTGATTGATTGATTGATTGATTGATTGATTGATTGATTGATTGATAGATTGATTGATTGATTGATAGATTGATTGATTGTTTTGTTTGTGTGTTTGTTTGTTTGTTTGTTTGTTTGTTTGTTTGTTTGATTGATTGATTGATTGATTGATTGATTGATTGATTGATTGATTGATTGATTGATTGATTGATTGATTGATTGATTGATTGATTGATTGATTGATTGATTGATTGATTGATTGATTGATTGATTGATTGATTGATTGATTGATTGATTGATTGATTGATTGATTGATTGATTGATTGATTGATTGATTGATTGATTGATTGATTGATTGATTGATTGATTGATTGATTGATTGATTGATTGATTGATTGATTGATTGATTGATTGATTGATTGATCGATTGATTGATTGATTGTACATCATCTATACCTGGTATTTTTAATCAGGGCTAACATGTTGGTCACCAGGGATTAAAATACTCTGAAAAGTCGTAACATAATATCTTTATCTTGAAGAATCAGCGATATCTGCTCACCACTTTGTCAATAAGGTATTATTTTACAGTATACAACTCACTTAAATGGCGGTTTTTCTTGATGGATCGGAGATAACTAGATATAGAGACGAAATGCCCGTACTTATTATTTCTGACTTGGTTGTCCAAAATAAGAAATCAGGAATTTCGTCTCTATATCTATATCTATATAGATATCTATATAGTTCTATCTATATCTAACTGGTAAATGCGCAGCACAAAAATCACCGATTTTTTTATGATTTTAGCCTGAGCCAGTCACTTGAACTCGTGCATTCTAACATGTGTTTGAATCTTTCTCGTGACGCTCCAGGTGCGGCAATGCAGAATTTGACTTACGTGTCCTATGTATTTTGAACGTCACCTTAGACGTTGTCATAATATAAAATCACACTCATGCAGTGACAAAGCTAAATTCATTATTTTTATTTGATAGGCATACAATACAATATATTAAAAACGTTTACCAAATATACAGCGACAGTCACGAGACATTTGGTTTATACGATTGTGCTGTATGGTGACAAGACCACGCACGCTTGCTGTGAGTTTGCTAAGGAATTCCCTCTGACGTCATATGACGATCACTACTGTATTCGTGTTTTATTGACTGAATTCCAGGTAGCCGTAGTAAACACGTGCCATTGTATCTGTGTATAGATAGAAACCTTAGATATCTGGAGCCGTATTCTCGTACAAGTTACGATATATCGTAGGCTTCTGATTGGTCGAGATGGCCATCTCGACCAATCAGAAGCCTACGATATATCGTAACTTGTACGAGAATACGGGCCCTGGTACCGGTATTGTTAATGTACATGTAACACGCAACGTCCATAACATACCGGATGTGGTTGCAGGCATTTAACCACTACCTATGTTTAATTGGTCATACCACCAGCCCACACGGTATGTTAAACTAGAGTTTCCATCTAATTTGGACAATATTGTTCAATGCTGGGCCAGCATCACAGACGGTGGTCGAACATTGAAAGAACATCGGGTCAACACTTCACTTTTTTCTGGGCAGGTACTTCGACGCTTGCAGATAATACTAATAATTACAAGCATGTTGACCCCCACCCATCTAACTAGATTGTTTCATACAGATGTGCCCACAACCATACTTGCGTACTTATGACTTCTTAAAACTGTTTAAATCACGAGAAAATTAAACCCAAACTAGGCCTATATTTTACTTTCCTTAATAAGTTATATAATATTTGCTAAGAAGCAAATCGTCTGTAAATTAGACGTGCGGTGTATTAGAGAGCAGGTATATGTAACCATCATTCTCAGTCGCTTATTAGGCCTACCCTTTCAGCGCGGGAGCCGTCTTTAGACGTCTAAAAACGATCTCAGCACTGAAAAAAAAAAAAAATGATAATGGTCGTAGACCCATGACATAGGTATTTAAATGAAGCGGAAAGAGCGAACTTTGGTCCACATAGTTTGTACAAAAATATTTCAACGTTGTAAGACTTGTAAAGATCCCCTTTCACGTCCGGAGCATTTAACAGTTTAAGAGTGGCATACTTGCGGCTACTGTCATGGTTATGCTATCCGCCCTCTTAATGGTCTGATTTGACTAGATAATACAGGGCGTGGGCCCTAGGGTAGGGGTTAGCACCGCTGCCCTTCACGCTTGAGTTCGGGGCTCGTTTCCCGGTGTCGGCGGTTTGAAAGAAACAAAAATGTTGCTTCCCAATACACAAGTAAAACTCAGTATTGTGGGGAGCCTCCGTGACCGAGAGGTAGCGTGCTCTGCCTCAGACCTCTAGGGTTTGAATTTCGAATACTGTGTCCGGAGGGCAGTGTCACCTCACGTGCCATCTTCAGGAGGTTCTCCTGGCCCAAATTAGCTTGTATGAGCACAAACGTGACCATTAATTTCATTTTTACTAGATAATACACTGTAATAGAGCTGTGGGTTAACCTTTAATGCGTTGAATTATTTCTGTATAAACCATGGAGACCATAAGGGTTTTTTTTCAATTTTAAATCATCATAAATATCTTAGTTAGCTATTTCTGCTTCATTTGAATATCTATGTTATGGGTCTGCGGCCAAATAATTTAATTATTTTAGTGCGAGGACCGTCTTTATACGCATAAAGACGGTCCCCGCGCTGAAAGGGTTAAATAGGCCCACTACTATAACGATTATAAAGGGGTTGCCAGGTGATTCACTCACATATTTTTAAACCACTTCATCGATAGGCAATTTCAAATCAGATGTAAAATTAGTAATAGTAATTATGTGTAGCCAATCATCATGATCATAATGGGTGATGATTCATTAACATGCATGATTAATACGAAAAATAAAATATGACTGTCAAAAATAGGCCTACCAATTTATCATTTTAAACGTACCTTTACCTTTACCAATGCAGATTTGTACGTGTTTAATATGACCAGAAATGTATAATACAATGGCTTGCTGATATAATATGACACAAAAGCTTTATGATCTGCCCAACTACTGCGTTTTATACAGTCCATGTGAAGTGATTTCATTTTATCAATACAATCAAGTTTATATCACAGTAAGGTGTCCTCTAAATTATAATATATTTATTTCAGTCTACTGATTGTCAAAAATAAAAACTGAAAACGTACACTTTGTCAGTGGGCTGGGCGGATCTCACAACGCATGACTTCACACACAAACGTCACCCATTATGGTGCTGTCACACAGCGTATGAGCCAGCGTATGCCAACGTATGAAGAAAATTTGTCAGAACGCTAGCATATGTCGAGAACGTTCTGCATACGTTAGTAGCACGTTATGAACACGTTGCTACACGCTGTCACACGCTGTCATACGTCCGACCGTCTAAAAAATGTGAACATGTACAAAATTATCTGACGTATGAGTTGCGTATATATATACGTTATTCGCACGCTAAACGTACGCAACAAGTACGTTGTACGCGATCGTTGCACACGTCGCAAGTAATCAACGCATACGTTCATATACGTTATCTTCGAAATTCAATGAAAGTAACGTATAGCGACGTTGAATGACAAGATACCCAAGTTGTCCCTCACAGTGGTTGTCACATTATTTTAAGTAAAAAATGGTTTTAGTTGAAGATTTGCTGTGAAGTGATGACATCGAGTATGATGCGACAGATGCAAATTCCCAGCAATGATGATAATATCATCATTGCTGGGAATTTGCATCTGTCGCATCATAATATTAGTTAAAACAGCATTAGGTTAACATGGGTAACCTAATGCTGTTTTATACCGGTTAGCCGTTCAACTTCAACGCCTGTCCAACATTAAAACAATTCTGACTCAGCAAATTATGCTTGCTAGTTAGTGTTATATATCGCCCAGCTGGAAACAAAAAGTAATTTGCCAGAAAATTCGAGACTATGAACCAATGTTGGTCTACCTCTATGAAGCATGATAACATCTCATGACGTCATGACCCGACTTTTTCATTTTATTTG